>JAKSZT010053944.1:345527-367887 GCA_026826555.1 Tolypeutes matacus | reverse complement strand
ATGTCTAGATTTCACTACTGAAGAATCTCCTGCATTTACAGAGTGTTAATGTAAACCACCATTTTGACATTGATAGTAAGTGAAAAGAAGGAAATAGTATCCTATTAAACAAGTACCTTCCTTAATTTTTGAAAACTGAAGAACCTTCTTCATTCACTGAGTGTTAGGTAAAACCAGGGTTTTGACATTGTTTGTAAGTGAAAACAAGTGCAAAGCATCAAAAGAAAAATAACTAACTTATTTTTAACAACTGAAGATATTACAGCATTCACGAGTATAAGGTAAAACCAAAATTGTGACATTGATTGTAAGTGAAAACAAGTGTGTAACAGCAAATTTTACAAGTAACTTGATTTGTTTTCAAAACTGAAAGACCTCCTGAATTCATACAACCTTAGGTAAAGCCACTCTTTAGCATTGATTGTAAGTGAGAAAAAATATCAGCAAATAACAAAAGTAATTTGCTTAGAATTTTTTTAAAAAGTAACTTACTGCGTTCACAGAGCATTAGGTATAACCTGTGCTTTGACATTGATTGTAATTGAAAAGTAGTGTGCAGAAGACATTTAAATGAGTAAATTGAATAGTTTTCCAAGCTGAATAACCACTTACATTCACAAAGCATTAGGTAAAACCCGTGGTTTTTCCTTGATTGTGAGAGCAAGTGAAAAGCAGCCAATTAAAGAAGTAAAATGTCTAAATTTCACAACTGAATAATTTACTGCATTCTCAGAGTGTTAGGTAAAACCACCATTTTGACATTGATGGTAAGTGAAAAGAAGTGTGTAGCAGGCAATTAAATGAGTTACTTACTTAGTTTTCAAAACTGAATAACCACTTTCATTCACAAAGCTAAATCCCATGTTTTATCATTGATTGCAAGTGAGAAGAAATGAATAGTATCCTATTAAACAAGTACCTTTTTTAATTTTTGAAAATTAAAGAAGCTCCTTCATTCACAGAGTGTTAGGTAAAACCTGTTTGGTTTTTTTTTTTTTTTTTAAGATGCTTAGATTACATAAATATTACACAAAATTTACAGGTATCTCCATGTTTCCCATCTCCCAAACCTGCCATTACTTCCCACACAAACATCTTCCATTAGTGTGGCACATCTCCTGATATGGATATACACATCCTGGGGCTTTGCCACTAAGCATGGACCATAGTTCACATTGTAGACCACACTCTCTCCCACACAGTTCTGCATGATATATGCTGATGTAAAATTGCCTATATCTGTCATTGTAATGTCATTCAGGATAATTCCCAAATCCTAAAAAGCCCCTGTATTACAATTGCTTTTCCATCTCCCTGAACCAAAAGCATCCAGTGACCACTGGCTCCACCTCAATGTTGCAATTTCTTCCATTGCTTAATCACAATATGTCTACAACAGTACACCAGTAAATCCACTCAAGTTCATAGCTCTTATCCGAATCCTGAAGAGTCTTGGTTGGTGACGTCTACTCCACCTCCAAGTGAGAGGGGGCTTATATCCCATACATAAGATGGATGGAATTATCCTGCCTGCAGCTGCAGACTCTTTCAATTTCCTGGGATGGCTGTTGTCCATCATTATCTCCCCATCAGATGACTTGGATTAGTCCATTGAGCTGTAGAGTAGGAGTTGCAGCTCCACCAAGATTCCTGACACAGCTGGCACATGGGCAGGCCAAAGGCGCCAGCCTCTGAAAGTACACTTACAAACTCCAGCACAATGTATAGGTTTGAAAAGAAGGGACTGGTGAACCATGTGCAGGGAGGACTTATTTGTGTCCAACTCTGTCACTCTCAGGAGCACAGATTCCAAAGAATGTCCCACTGATAAGGCATCAATATCTGGATCTGTCCCCCCTTATATAGGGCCTGCGAGTCTCCAGAGCCCCCATGAGCCCCTCTTTGTGGGGTGATATCCACTTTGGTGTTCTATGAGATCCTACTGAGGTATGCATAAACATTTCCTCTGGGAGGACCTCCAGATACTCTTTGAAGTCCCTTAGCCATATGAGCTCATTTATCTTTACCTTTTCCCCCTTTTATTCAAGGTCTTTTTCCAGTCATATTGCCAGTTGGAACTTGGAATTAATCCCTCATTACCAGGGAGGCTCATCCCCGGGAGTGAAGTCTCATGCTGAGTTTTGCTTTGAGGGAGGCCACATTTGAGCAACAAGGAGGTGCTCAGGTGGCAACCCTTAGGCACCCCATAACAGTAGGCTAAGTTTCAATTACAGGAGCAAAGACTCATAAGGCTAGTCATCAGTAACAAGAACCCATTAGTGGACCATCATTCTTTGCCAGACAATATCCCCACACACAGTGACTGTTGATGCTCCCTTGGAGAATTTGGCAGAGTTCTCCAGGCAGGGAATTCAGTATTCTCTCACTTATTGAGTGATTCTCCACCCATTGTGACCATGCCACACCTCTTGATCATTTGAAAAATTTTATATATCTTTCATGTATATTCAGGTGAACTTCCTCCCATGAAACCCCCTTCCCAGACACCCAAACCAATGATCTTCTCCTGCCCCCGCTGTAATATTCCTCTGATCCAAACCTTCCTCGAAGATGAAACCTATATAATAGCCAAATAAAATTAATAGGAAAATGAAATAATAATGATAAGTTCAAATATAAGTGATAAAATACAAGGAAACTTAAAAAAAAAACACTAAAAATAAAATAAAATTAAAGGATTGAGATATTCAAATATGGGTGAAAACAAAAAAAAATTAATTTTAAACATTTTTCCTTTTATCACTGCACTATTGGATGTCCAGTCTGTACTGTGGCACCTGCCCCCTCTCCCTCCCCAGTGTCTCCCAAATTTTCATTAAATTTCAAAGAAGTTTTAGGTCACAGCAAAGTCACACACAGAATACTAGAGACTGTCATATACCCAAAATCCTCCCCCCTGCCTCACCCCATATTAAAACCTTTTTGTATGTGGATGGTAGCATCATTGTAATTGTTATACAAATTGTGAAATATAGCTATAAACATTGTTAATGGTTTACAGTATAGTTTACAATTTAGATTGTATAGTTTAATAATTTTATGATATTTGCCATGTCCTATGTCCATCACTGTAATGTAATGAAAAACATTTCTCCTGACCACTAAATTCTGCCTATTTGATCTTTAAGTTCCTTCCTCCACATCCCCCTTGGGCACACGACACCCCGTTGTCTTAACTCATTGGATGACAAGATTCATAACTTTATGCATCTAAATGTTTTGGAATGCTGATTGTCCTCCCCTATTATTATCTACAGTTGCTCATATGAGATACCCACCTGTCTGTTTCTGGGCAAATCAGTCCTCCTAAAGATGGGGTTCCATCTACTTCCCATTCACCATGTGGGTCTCCACTCCCCAACACAACACATCATGTCAGGATGAACACTCACACTCCCCAGAAGCCTATTCCAGATGCACCCCATCCTGAATTCCCCCCCAACCTACTCCCTAAACCAAGGACACAACCTTGTCTTATTGTCATAAGAGCATTCCCACTCCCGTACTTTCAACCTCTTACCCACAAATCCCTTGTTCACCTGGTCCCTCTCCCATCTCTCCCCCCAGTATCTTAGGTATTCTAACCCACATGTCCTAATCTATACAGCTGTCAACCCTGCACAATCAAACCCAATAATACCACTACACACCTTTCCTATCCTTCAATATGCAACTATACTCTATCACTTTACCAAAAATTATGTCCATATTGGTGATGACTCACAACTTTCTCTTCCATTTCTTTCTCTTGTTAATTTATCTTTCAGACAATTTTTCTCAGAGACTGCTCACTTTCCTCAATTCAAAACATGTGAGGTCATGTAATGTTCATCCACAATTGCTGGGCTTGCTTCACTCAACATAAGGTCTTCAAGATTCTTCCATGTTATTCCATGTCTTAGCACTTTATTCCTTCTTACAGCTGAGTAATATTCCATTGTATGTGTGTACCACATTTTGTTTATCTATTCATCTGTTGATGGGCACCGAGGCTGATTCCAACTTTTGGCAATATTGAACAGTGCTGCTATGAACATTGGTGTGCATATATGTGTTTGTGCCTTGCTTTCAATTCTTCTGGGTATATATCCAGCAATGGAATTGCTGGATCATATGGAAGATCTATTTTTAGTTTTCTGAGGAACTGCCAAACTGTCCTCCACAGTGGCTGGACCATTCCTCAACACCACCAGCAGTGGATGAGTGTTACTATTCCACCACATCCTCTCCAACACATATAGTCTGCTGGGTTTTTTATAGCTGCCATTCTGATGGGTGTAAGATGGTATCTCATTGTAGTTTTGATTTGCATTTCCCTAATAGCTAGCTATGTCAAGCATTTTTTCATGTGCTTTTCAGCCACTTGTATTTCTTCCTTGGAGAACTGTCTTTTCAGGTCACTTACCCATTTTTTAAAATGGGCTTTTTGACTTTTTATTTTTGAGGTGTAGGATTTCTTTTTATATGCAGGATATTAGGCTCCTATCAGGTATATGGTTGCCAAATATTTTCTCCCATTATGTAGACTGTCTTTTAATTTTCTTAATAACCTATTTTGAGGTACAGAAGTTTTTAATTTGAGGAGATCCCATTTATCTATTTTTTCTTTTGCTGCTTGTCATTTGGGTGTGAATTTCATGAAACCATTTCCTATTTCAAGGTCCTTCAGATGGTTCCCTACATTACCTTCCAAGGTCTTTATAGTTTTGGCTCTTATTTGTAGAGCTTTGATCCATCTTGAATTGATTTTTGTATAAGGTGTGAGATGGTATTCTTCTCTCATTCTTTTGTATATGGATATCCAGTTCTCCATGGATCAATTGTTAAAGAAGCCATTCTCTCCCAATTTAGTTGGATTTGTGGCCTTGTCGAATATCAGATGACTGTATATGCAAGGATCTATATAAGATCACTCAATTTGTTTCCATTGGTCAGTATGTATATCCTTGTACCAATACCATGTAGTTTTGAGCACTGTAGCTTTGTAGTATGTTTTAAAATCAGGTAGTGTGATACCTACAAATTCATTTTTCTTTTTCAATGTGTCTTATGTGATTTGGGGCCTTTTACTTTTCCAAATATATTTTGTAATTAGTTTTTCTAGTTCCTTAAAAAATACAGTGTTGATTTTTATTGGGATTGCAATAAATCTGTAGATTAGTTTTGTAGGATAGACATCTTGATGATGTTTAGTCTTCCTGTCTATGAACAGGGAATATTTTTCCATTTATTTAAGTCTTTTTGATTTCCTTTAACAGTGTTATGTAGTTTTCTGCATATAAGTCCTTTGCAACTCTAGTTACATTTATTCCTAGGTATTTGATTCTTTTAGTTTCTATTTTAAATGGTACTTTTTCTTGATTTCCTTCTCAGATTGCTCGTTATTGGTGTACAAAAATGTTACTGATTTTTGAGCATTGATCTCATAGCCTGTGATATTAGTAAACTCCCTTATAAGTTCCAGAAGCTTTGTTGTAGATTTCACAAGGCTTTCTATGTAGAGGATCATGTTATCTGTAAATGAAGAAATTTTTACTTTTCTTTTCCAATTTGGATGCGTTTTATATCTTTTTCTTGCCTCAGTGCTCCAGCAAGTACTTCTAATACAATGTTAAATAGGAATGGTGATACAGGGCATCCTTGTCTTGTTCCCAATCTCAGAGGGAAGGCATTTAGGATTTCACCATTGAAGATGATGTTAGCTTTGGGTTTTTCATGTATACCCTTTACCATGTTCAGAAAGTTTCCTTCTATTCCTATTTTTGCAGTTTTTTTATCAGGAAATAGTGTTGTATTTTGTTGAATGTTTTTTCTGCATCTATAGAGATAATCATGTGAATTTTCTTTCAATCTGTTTATGTATTAGATTGACTGATTTTCTTATATTGAACCATCCTTGCATACACGGGATGAAACCCACTCGGTCTTGGTGTAAAATTCTTTTGATATGTTGTTGAATGTGATTGGCAAGTATTTTGTTGAGGATTTTAGCATCTAGTTTCATTAGAGAAACTAGTCTGTAATTTTCCTTTCCTGTGGTATCTTTGGCTTTGGTATTAGGGTTTGTTGGCATCTTAGAATAAGTTAGGCAATATTCCCTCTACTTCTATTTTTTGGAAGAGCTTAAGCAGGATTGCTGTTAACTCTTTCCAGAATATTTGGTAGAATTCAGCTGTGAGGCCATCTGGCCCTGGACTCTTCTTAGTTGGGAGGTTTTTGATAACTGAATCTATCTCTTTACTTGTAATTGGACTGTTGAGTTCATCTATTTCTTCTTTCATCAATGTCGGCTGTTTGTGTGTTTCTAGAAACCTGTCCATTTGCTCTAAATTGTCATTCTTGTTGGCATATAATTTTTCAAAGTATCCTCTTATGATATTCTTTATTTCTGTGTGGTCAGTAGTGATATCACCTTGCTCATTCCTTATTTTGTGTACTTGCATCTGTTCTCTGTTTTTCTTTGTTAGTCTGGCTAAGGTTTTGTCAATTTTATTGTTCCTGAAGAACCAGATTTTGGTTTTGTTTATTTTTTTTAGTATTTTCTTATTCTCTGTTTCATTTAGTTCTGCTCTAATCTTTGTTAACTCCTTCTTTCTACTTCCTCTAGGTTTAGTTTATTATTGTTTTCCCATTGCCTCCAAGTATGCAGTTAGGTCTTCGGTTTTAGCACTTTCTTCTCTTTTAATGTATGTATTTATGGCTATGAACTTCTCACACAGTACAGCTTTGCCTGCATTCCAAAGGTTTTGATATGTTGTGTTGTCATTTTCATTAGTTTCAAGGTACTACTGATTTCTTTTGAAATTTCCTCCTTAACCTACTGTTTGTGTAAGAGTGTGTTGTTTAACTTCCATATCTTTGTACTTAATCTGTTTCTATGGCCCTTAGTACTTTCCAATTTCATTCCATTGTGGTCAGAGAAATTATTTTGTATAATCTCAGTCTTTCTGAATTCATTGAGAGTTGTTCTGTGGACTAGCATGTGGTCTATCTTGGAGTATGATCTGTGTACACTTGAGAAGCATGTAAATCCTGCTGTATTTGGGTGTATTGTTCTATATATCTATTATGTCCATGTCCTCTGATGTATTGTTCAGCATCTTGGTTACTTTATTGATTCCCTGTCTAAATATTCTGTCTAATGGTGATAATGATGTATTAAAGTCCCCCACTATAATTGTAGAGGCATTTATTTCTCCACTTAGTTTTTCCAGAGTTGCCTCATGTATTTTGAGGCAACCCAATTAGGTGCATAAAGGTTTATGACTGTTCTCTCTTCTTTAGAGATTACCCCTATTACTAATATATACTGTCCATCTTTGTCTCTTACAATAGTTTTGCATTTAAATTCTATTTTGTCTGATATTTGGATAACTACTCATGCCTTTTTTGGGTATTGTATGCTTGTAAAATTGTTTTCCAGCCCTTCACTTTCAGCCTCCTTGTATCCCTGGGTCTAAGTTGGGTTTCTTGTAGGCAACATATAGATGGACCATATTTCCTTTTACATTCTGCCATTCTGTGTCTCTTGAGTAGTGAATTTAACCCATTAACATTCAGGGTTATTACTCACAATGAATTTCTTAATTGAGCCATATTTTTGGGGGATTATTGTACATCATATGTTGTTTTTATTTCTCTTTTTCCCTTTTTAGTTGTTTTTAAACTCTCCTCCAACTCACTATCCATTGTTTTTCCCTTTCAACTTGTAGAACTTCCTGTAGTATTTCTTGAAGTGCAGGTTTCTTTTTGGCATACTCTATTAATTTCTGTTTATCTGTGAATATTTTGAACTCTCCATCATTTTTGAATGCCAGTTTGCTGGATAAAGAATTTGTGGCTGAAACTTCTTTCTTTTAGTACTTTGAGTCTTTTGGCCTCCATGGTTTCAGATGAGAAATCTGCTCTTAATCTTACTGTGCTTTCCTTATATGTGATGATTCTCTTTTCTCTTGCTGCCTTGAGTATTTTCTCTTTGTCTTGAACATTGGACATTTTGACAATTATATGTCTTGGAGTTTGCCTTTTCGGATTTATACTGTTTAGAGTGTGCTATTCTTCCTGGACATGTACATCCATCTCTCTCAATAGGGTTGGAAAAGTTTTCAGCCATTAAAACCAGGGTTTTGAAGTTGATTGTAATTCAAAACATGGCAATAGCTGCCAATGAAAATAGAATGTGGCTCAGTTGTCAAAACTGAAGAATTGCCAACATTCAGAGTGTGGTAAGAAAAAAAGTGTTTTACTTTTATTGGAAGTGAAAACAAGGGCATTGCAGGAAAGGAAACAAGTATTTTGCTTAGTTTTCAAAACTGATCAAGCCACTGCATTGGCATAGCATTTGCTAAAAGCAGTGTTTTGACATTGTGAGTGAAAACAAGTGCATAGCAGCCAAGGAAACAAGTATCTTATTCACCTTTCCAAATTAAAGTACCTCCTGCATTCACAGAAAGTTAGGTAAAACCAGTGTTTTGAAGTTGGTTTTATGTGAAAACATATGCATAGCATCAAATGAAACAAGAATCTTACTTTGATTAAAAAGTGAAGAAACTACTGTATTGGTATAGTAAAAGCAGTGCTTTGACATTGGTTGTAAGTGAAAACAAGCACATAGAAGCCAAGGAAATAAGTATATTATTTACTTTACAAAAGTGAAGCACCTCCTTTGTTCACAGAGCATTAAGTAAAGCCACAGGTTTGATATTGATTATAAATGGAAACACGTGAATAGCAGCCACTGAAAAAATTTCTTTCTTTGTTTTCAAAAATAAAGATTCAACAGTGCTCACAAAACATTAAGTAAAACCAGTGTTTTGAAGTTGGTTGTAAATGAAAATATTAGCATAGCCTCCAATGAATAGAGTATATTGCTTAGTTTTCAAAATTAGAGAAACTCCTGCATTCAGAGAGTGTTAGGTAAAACCAGTGATTTTACTTTGATTATAAGTGGAAACACGTGCATATCAGCCAATGAGACAAGACTCAGTCTCACTTTTCAAACTGAAAAACCTACTTTATCCACAAGGCATTAGTTAAAACCACTGTTCTGAAGTTGTAAGTGAAAACTCCTGCAAAGCAGCCAATTAAACAAGAATCTTACTTAGGTTTCAAAAGTGAAGGAATTACTTCTTGGCATGGTGTTAGGTAAAAGTGGTGTTTTGACATTTGTTGTAAGTGAAAACAAGTGAAAACAAGGAAACAAGTATATTTCTTACTTTACAAAAGTAAAGAACCTCCTGTATTCACAGAGCATTAGGTTAAAACCAGGATTTTGAAGTTGATTGTAACTCAAAACAAGTGCATATAAGCCTGTGAAATGCGTATCTTGCTTAGTTTTCAAAACTGGAGACCCCCTACATTCAGACTGTGTTAGGTAAAACCAGTGTTTGCTTGGATTCTAAGTGTAAAAAAGTGCATATATGCCAAGGAAAAACTATCTTACTTAGTTTTTTAAACTTGCATAGCAGCAAGTGAAACAAGAAACTTACTTAGATTTCAAAAGTGAAGAACAAACTTCATAGGGAAAGAATTAGATAAAAACAGTGTTTTGATATTAATTGTGAGTTAAAACAAGTGCATAGCAGCCAAGGAAATAAGTATCTCACTTGTCTATCAAAACATTGATACTTCACAGTGTGTTAGGTAAAACCAGTGTTTTAACATTGATTATGAGTGAAAATACTTGCAGAGGAGACAATGAACCAAGATTCTTTCTTTATTTTCAAAACTGAAAAACTGACTGCATTCACAGAGTTTTAGGTAAACCAAGGCTTTGAAGTAGATTGTAAGTCAAAACAAGAGCATAGCAGCCAATGAAGAGTATATTGCTTATATGTCAAAACTGTATAACTCTCTGCATTCAGAGTGTGTCAGGTAAAACTAATGTTTTGAATTTTATTGTAAGTGAAACACGTGCAATGCAGCCAAGGATCAAGTATCTTGTTTAGTTTTCAAAACTGAAGAAACAACTGCATTGGTAAAGCATTAGGTAAAAGCATTGTTTGGACATTGATTGTGATAGAAAGCAATTTGCATAGCAGCCAAGGAAACAAGTAACTTACTTACCATTCAAAATTGAAGTACCTCTTGCATTCACAGTGCGTTAGTTAAAACCAGTGTTTTGAAGTTGATTGTATGTAAAACATGTGCATAGCAGCAAATGAAACAAGAATCTAACTTAGATTTCAAAAGTGAAGAACCTACTGTATTGGCAAAATAAAAATGGTATTTTGACATTGATTTTAAGTGAAAACAAATGCATAGAAACCAAGGAAACATGTATCTTATTTTACAAAAGTGAAGAGCCTTCTGTGTTCACAGAGCATTAGTAAAACTGTAGTTTTAATAGTTATTATAAGTAAAAACAAGTACATAGCAGTCGCTGAAACAAGTTTCTTTCTTAGTTTGCAAAGCTGAAGAATCAACTGTGTTCACAAAGCATTAGATAAAACCAGGGTTTTGAAGTTGATTGTAAGTTAAAACATGTACTTAGTCTCCAAGGAAAAAGTATCTTGATTAGTTTTCAAAACTGAAGAACCTCCTGTTTTCACAAAGTGTTAGGAAAACCAGTGTTTTGACATTGATTATAAGTGAAAGCACGTGCAGAGCAGCCAATGAAATGTTTCTTTATTGGTTTTCAAAACTGAAGGACCGATTCCATTCACAGAGCCTTAGATAAAAGCATTGTTTTGAAGTTGATTTTAAGTGAAAATATGTGCATAGCAGCAAAGGAAACAAGAATGTTACTTAGATTTCAAAAGAGAAGAATCAACTGCTTAGATGTCAAAAGTGAAGAGTCTCCTGTGTTCACAGAGCATTAAGTAAATCTGAGTTTTGACATCCTTATAAATGAAAACACGTGCATAGCAGCCACTGAAACAAGTTGTTTTTTTTCTTAGTTTTCTTAGTTTTCAAAACTGAAGGATCAACTGTATTCCCTGAACGTTCGATAATACCAGTGTTTTAAAGTTGATTGTAAGTGAAAACAAGTACATAGCAGCAAGTGAAGCAAGAATCTTACTTAGATTTCAAAAGTGAAGAAAGAATTTCATTGGGATAGCATTAGGTAAAAGCAGTGTTTTGACATTGATTGTGAGTGAAAATCAGTGCATAGGAGCCAAGGAAAACAAGCATCTCACTTGCATTTCAAAATTTAATGCCACCTTAATATGCAGAGCATTAGGTAAAACCAGTGTTTTAACATAGATTATAAATGAAAACACATACAGTGAAGCCAATGAACCAAGATTCTTTCTTCATTTTCAAAACTGAAAAACTGACTTCATTCACAGAGTATTAGGTAAACCAGGGTTTTGAAGTTGATTGTAAGTAAGAACACATGCATAGTTGCCAATGAAAAAACAAGTGCATAACAGCAAGTTAAACAAGAAACTTCCTTAGATTTCAAAACTGAAGAAACTATTGCATTGGCATAACATTAGCTAAAAGTGGTGTTTTGACATCAGTTGTAAGTGAAATCAAGTGCATATTGGGCAAGGAAACAAGTATTTTTCTTACTTTACTCTAAGGAATAACCTACTGTATTCATAGAGCATTAGGTTAAAATCACGATTTTGAAATTGATTGTAACTCAAAACAAGTGCATAGCTGCCAATGAAATGAATATCTTGCTTAGTTTCCTAAGATGGAGACCCTCCTGCATTCAGACTGTGTTAGGTAAAGCCAGTGTTTGCCTTTGATTTTATGTGAAAACTAGTGAATAGTGGCCAAGGAACCAAGTATCTTGCTTAGTTTTCTAAACTGAAGAAATTATTGCATTGACATAGCACTAGGTAAAAGCAGTGCTTGACATTGATTATATGTGAAAAGAAGTGCATAGCAGCCAAGGAACCAAGTATCTTAACTACTTTACAAAAGTGAAGCACCTCTTGTGTTCACAGAGCATTAAATAAAACTGGAGATTTGACATTGATTACAAGTGAAAGCACGTGCATAGCAGCAACTGAAACAAGTTTCTTCCTTAGTTTTCAAAACTGAAGAATCAACTGAGTTCACAGATCATTAGTTAAAACAGGGTATTGAAGTTCTTTGTAAGTCAAAACATGTGCATAGTCTCCAAAGAAAGGAGTATCTTGCTTGGTATTCAAAATTGAACAACCTCCTGCATTCAAAGAGTGTCTAAAATCAGTGTTGTTTTTTTTTTATTATAAGAGAAAACATGAGAATAGCAGCCAAGGAAACAAGTGTCAGTCTTACATTTCAAAACCAAAATCATAGTGTACTCAGAGAGCATTAGGAAAAACCAGTGTTTTCAAATTGATTGTAAGTGAAAACACGTGCATAGTAGCTAAGGAAACAAGTATCTCCCTTGCATTTCAAAACTTTTGTACCCCCTGAATTCACAGAGTGTTAGGGAAAACCAGTGTTTTAACATTGATTATAAGTTAAACACATGCAGAACAATGAATGAAACAAGAAACTTTCTTCATTTTCATAACTGAAAAACCATCTGCATTCACAGAGTTTTAAGCAAACCAGAGTTGTGAAGTTGATTGTAAGTCAAAACACGTGCATAGCTACCAGTGATAAGATTATATTGCTTTTTTTGTCAAAATTGAAGGACCGTGTGCATTCAGTGTGTGTCAGGTAAAACTAGTGTTTTGAATTTTATTGTAACTGAAAACAAGTGCATTGCACCGAAGGAAACAAGTATATTGTTCTTTTTTCAAAACTAAAGGACCACTGCATTGGCATAGCATTAGGTAAAAGCAGTATTTTGACCTTGATTGTGAGTGAAAGCAAGTGCATAGTAGCCAAGGAAATAAGTACCTTACTTACCTTCCAAAATTGAATTACCTCCTGCATTCACAGTTTGAAGTAAAACCTGGGTTTTGAACTTGATTGTAAGAGAAAATACATGCATAGCAGCAAATGGAACAAGAATCTTACTTAGATTTCAAACATGAAGAAACTACTGCCTTGGCAAAACATTAGGTAAAAGTGGTGCTTTGATATTGGTTGTAAGTGAAAATAAGTGTAAGGAGCCAAGGAAACTAGTATCTTTCTTACTTAGGCAAGTGAATAATCTATATTCACAGAACATTAGTTTAAAACCAAGATTTTGAAGTTTATTGTAACTCAAAACAAAAGCATAGCTATCAATGAAATGAGAATCTTGCTTGGTTTTCAAAATTGGAGACCCTCCTGTATTCAGACTGTGTTTGGTAAAACCAGTGTTTGCTTTGATTCTAAGTGAAAACTAGAGCATAGAAGACAAAGATACAAGAATCTTGCTTAGTTTTCAAAACTAAAGAAATTAGTCATTGTCATAGCACTAGGTAAAAGCAGTACTTGACATGGACTGTATGTGAAAACAAGTGCATAGCAGCCAAGGAAACAAGTGTCTTAATTACTTTACAAAAGGGAAGCAACTCCTGTGTTCACAGAGCATTAAGTAAAACTGGAGTTTTGGCATTGATTATAAGTGAAAACTTGTGCATAGCAGCCACTGAAACAAGATTCTTCCTTACTTTTAAAAACTGTAGAACGAACTGCGTTCGCAGTGCATTACAGAAAAAAAAGGATTTTGAAGTTGATTGAAAGTAAAAAATATGTATATAGTCTCTAATGAAAAGAGCATCTTTCTCAGTTTTCAAAATTGAAAAACTTACTGCGTTCAGAGAGGGTTAGGTAAGACCAGTGTTTTTTCTTTGATTATAAGAGAAAAATGTGCATTACAGCCAATGAAACAAGTCCCAGACTTACTTTTCTAAACTAAAAAACCTATTGTATTCACAGAGCAATAGGTAGAAACAGTGTTTTGAGGTTGATTGTTAGTGAAAACAAGTGCATAGCAGAAAGTGAAACAAGAAACTTACTTAGATTTCAAAAGTGAAGACAGTACTTCATTGGGAGAGCATTATATAAAAGCAGTGTTTTGACAGTAATTGTGAGTGAAAACAAGTGCATAGCAGCCAAGGAAACAAGTCTCTCACTTGTGTTTCAAAACTTTAATACCCCCTGATTATATTGATTATAAGTGCAAACACATGCAGGGCAGCCAATGAACCAAGAATCTTTCTTCATATTCAAAACTGAAAAACTGAATGCTTTCACAGGGTTTTGAATTTGATTGTAAATCAATACACATGCATTGCTACCAATCTTCCTTTGTTGTCAAAACTGAAAAAGCACCTGCATTCAGAGAGTGTCAGGTAAAACCAGTGTTTTGAATTTTCTTGTAAGTGAAAACAAGTGCATAGCAGCCAAGGAAACAAGTATCTTTCTCACTTTAGAGAAGTGAAGAACCTCCAGTATTCACAGAACATTAGGTTAGAAGCAGGATTTTGAAGTTGATTGTAACTCAAAACAAGTGCATGGTGGAAAATGAAATGAGGATCTTGCTTAGTTTTCAAAACTAAAGAAACACATGAATTCAGAGTGTGTTAAGTAAAAGTGGTGTTTTGAATTTTATTGTAAGTCAAAAGAAGTGCATTGCAGCATAGGAAACAAGTATCATACTTTCCTTTCAAAATTGAAGTACCTCCTATATTCACAGAGTGTTAGATAAAACAAGTGTTTTGAAGTTGATTGCATGTGAAAACCCGTGCATAGCAGCAATTGAAATACAAAACTTACTTAGATTACAATAGTGAAAAAACTACTGCATTGGGATAGCATTAGGTAAAATCGGTGTTTTTGACATTGGTGGTAAGTCAAAACAAGTGAATAGCCACCAGGGAAACAAGTATCTTCCTTACTGTACAAAAGTGAAGAACATCTTGTATTCACAGAAAATAAGGTTAAAATCAGGATTTGAAGTTGATTGTAACTCAGAACAATTGCAGCCACCAATGAACTGAGCACTTGTTTTAGTTTGAAAACTGAAGAAACAACTGCATTGGCATAGGATTAGATAAAAGCAGTGTATTGACATTGATTGTGAGTGAAAGCAAGTGCATAGCAACCAAGGAAACAAGTATCTCACTTGCCTTCCATAGCTTTAGTGTAGCCTGGATTCACAGAATGTTAACTAAAATCAGTGTTTTAAAATTGATTGTAAGTGAAAACATGTTACAAACAGACAATGAAACTAGATTCTTTCTTTATTTTCAAAACTGTGAAACTGACTGCATTCACAGTTTTTGATAAACCAGTGTTTTGAAGTTAATTGTAAGTCAAAAGACTTGCATAGCTGCCAATGAAAATAATACCTTGCTTAGTTATCAAAAGTGAAGAACCAGCTTCATTCAGAGTATGTTAGGTCAAACCAGCATTTTGAATTATATTGTAAGTGAAAACAAGTGCACTGCAGCCAAGGAAACAAATATCTTGATTAGTTTTCAAAACTGAAGAAACCAGTGCATTGGCAGAGCATTAGGTAAAATCAGTGTTTTGACATTGATTGTGAGTGAAAGCAAGTGCATAGCTGCCAAAGCAACAAGTATCTTACTTACCTTTCAAAATTGATGTACTTCCTGTATTCATAGAGTTTAAGGTAAAACCAGTGTTTTGAAGATGGTTGTAACTCAAAACATGCATAGCAGCAAATGAAACAGAAATCTTTCTTAGATTTCAAAGGTGAAAAAACTATTGCATTTTCATAGCATTAGGTAAAAGTGGGGTTTGACATTGTTTGTAAGTGAAAACAAGTGCATCGCAGCCAAGGAAACAAGTATATTTCTTAGTTTACAAAAGTGAAGAACCTCCTGTATTAGGTTAAAACCAGGATTTTGAAGTTGATTGTAACTCAAAACAAGTGCCTAGCTGCTGATGAAATGTGTACCTTGCTTAGTTTTCAAAACTGATGAAACTAGATCATTTGCATAGCAGTAGGCAATAGCAGTGATGTTGCACTTATTGTAAGTGAAAACAAGTCCATAGCAGCCAAGGAAACAAGTACCTTAATTATTTCAAAAAAGTGAAGAACCTTCTGTATTCACAAAGTGTTAGGAAAACCGGTGTTTTGACATTGATTATAAGTGAAAATACGTGCAAACAGCCAATGAAACAAGTTTCTTTATTGGTTTCCAAAACTGAAGGACCAACTGCATTGACTGAGGCTTAGGTAAAAGCATGGTTTTAAGTTGATTGTAAGGGAAAACACATGCATAGCTGCAATGTAACAAGAAACTTACTTATATTTCAAAGGTGAAGAAGCTACTCATTTGGCATAGCCTGAGGTAAAGGTGTGCTTTGACATGGATTGTAAGTGAAGAGAAGTGCAAAGCAGCCAAGGAAATAAGTATCTCATTTACATTTTTAAACTTTAGTACGTCCTGAATTCACAGAGCATTATATAAACCACTGTTTTAACATTGATTATAAGTGAAAACACGTGAAAAACAGCCCATGAAAGAAGATTCTGTCGTTATTTTAAAAATGAAAAACCGACTGCATTCACAAAGTTTATGTAAAGCACATTTTTAAAGTTGAATGTGGATCAAAACACGTGTAGAGCTGCCAATGAAAAGAGAATCTGGCTTAGATGTCAAAACTGAAAAAAATCACCTGCATTCAGAGTGTATTAGCTAAAAAAATGTTTTGCATTTTATTGTAAGTGAAAACAAGTGCATTGCAGCCAATGATACAAGTATCTTGCTTAGTTTTCCAAACTGAAGAAACCACTGCATTGGCATAGCATTAGGAAAAAGCAGAGTTTTGATTGTGAGTGAAAGCAAGTACGTGGCAGTCAAGAAAATAAGTATCTTACTTACCTTTCAAAATTGAAGTACCTCCTACATTCACAGAGCGTTAAGTAAAACCAATATTTGGAAGTTGATTGTATGTGAAATACGTGCATAGCAGTAAATGAAACAAGAATCTTACTTTGATTTCAAAAGTGAATAAACTACTGCATTGACATAATTAAAGCAGTGTTTTGCCATTGATTGTGAGTGAAAACAAGTTCATACCTGCCAAGGAAACAAGTATCTCACTTACTTTACAATAGTGAAGAACCTCCTGTATTCACAGAGCAATAGGTTGAAACCAGGATATTGAAGATGATTGTAACTCAAAGCAAGTGCATAGCTGCCAATGAAATGAGGACCTTGATTAGTTTTCAAAACTGAAGAACCTCATGCATTCATACTGTGTTAGGTAAAACTAGAGTTTGCTTTGATTCTAAGTGAAACAAGTGCATAGAATCCAAGGAAATGTTTCTCAGTCTTACTTTTCTAACTGAAAAACTGACTATATTCAAAGAGCATTAAGTCAAAGCAGAAGAACCAGCTCCATTCACTGAGTGTTAGGTAAAAGCAGTGTTTTGAATTTGATTTTAAGTGAAACCTTGTGTATCACATCAAAGGGAACAGGAATCTTATTTAGATTTCAAAAGTGAAGAAATTACTGCATTGGCATACCATTAGGTAAAATCTGAGTTTTGACATTGGTTGTAAGTGAAAACAAGTACATAGCAGCCAAGGAAATAAGTATCTTTCTTCTTTATAAAAGTGAAGAAAGTCCTGTATTAACAGAGCATTAGGTTAAAACCAGGATTTTGAAGTTGATTGTAACTCCAAACAAGTGCATAGCTGTAAATGAAATGAGTATCTTGCTTAGATTTGAAAACTGAAGAAACCACTGCATTGACATAGCATTAGGTAAAAGCAGTGTTTTGATATTGATTGTGAGTGAAATCAAGTGCATAGCAGCCAAAGAAACAAGTATCTTACTTACACTTCAAAACTGAAGTACCTGCTGCATTCACAAAGCACTTTGTGAAACCAGTGTTTTGAAGTTGATTGTAAGTGATAATATATTCATAGCAGCAAATGAAACAAGAATCTTACTTATATTTCAAAAGTGGAGAAACTAATTCATTGTTATAACATTAGGTAAAATCAGTGTTTGACATTGGTTATAAATGTAAACAAGTGCTTAGCAGCCAAGGAAACAAGGAACTTACTTACTTTAAAAATGGGAAGAAAATTCTATATTCACAAAGCATTATGAAAACCAGTTTTGATATTGATTATAAGTGAAAAAAATGTGCAAAGCTTCCACTTAAACAAGTTTCTTTATTGGTTTTCAAAACTGAAGAACCAGCTCCATTCACTGAATGTTAGGTAAAAGCAGTGATTTGAAATTGATTTTAATTGAAAACATGTGCATAGCAGCAAATTAAAAAAGAATCTCATTTAAATATTAAAAGTGAAGAAATTAATGGTTTGGCATAGCCTTAGGTGAAGAGGTGCTTTGACATGGATTTTAAGTGAAAACAAGTGCAAACAACCATGGAAACTAGTATCTTCTATACTTTACAAAATTTAAGAACATCCTGCATTCAGAGAGCATTAGGTTAAAACCAGGATTTTGAAGTTGATTGTAACTCAAATCAATTGCATAGCTGTGAATTAAATTAGTATCTTGCTTAGTTTTGAAATCCTAAGGAACCACTTCATTGGAATAGCATTAGGTAAAAGCAGGGTTTTGACATTTATTGTGAGTTAAAGCAAGTGCATAACAACCAAGGAAACAAGTACCTTAATTACTTTAATAAAGTGAAGAGCCTCCTCTATTCACACAACGTTAGTAAAATGAGAGTTTCAACATTGATTATAAGTGAAAACATGTGCAAACCAGCCAATGAAACAAGTTTCTTTATAGGTTTTCAAAACTGAATGCATTCACAGAGCATTAGGTAAAGCAGTGATTTTTAGTTGATTGTAGGTAAAACATGTGCATAGCAGCAAATGAAACAAGAAACTTACTTAGATTTCAAAAGTGAAGAAACTACTGCATTCACATAACCTAAGGTAAAGGGGTGCATTACCATGGATTCATTAGCAGCCAATGAAAAAACTATCACACTTGCATTTCAAATCCTTAATACCTCCTGAATTCACAGAATGTTAGGTAAAACCAGGGTTTTAATATCAATTATAAGTGAAAACACATGTAGAGCAGCCAATGAAAGAAGAGTCTTTCTTCATTTTCAAAACTGAAAAAACAACTGCTTTCATAGAGTTTTAGGTAAAATAGGGTTTTGGAGTTCAGTGAAAATCAAAAGAGGTGCATAGCCGCCAATGGAAAGAGTATCTTGCTTAGTTGTCAAAGCTGAAGAAACACCTGCTTTCAGTGTGTGTTAGGTAAAACCACCTTTTTGAATTTTATTGTAAGTGAAAACAAGTGCATTACAGAAAAGGAAACAAGTATCTTGCTTAATTTTCAAAACTGAACAAACCACAGCATTGGCATAGCATTTGGTAAAAGCAGAGTTTTGACATTGATTATGAGTGAAAGCAAGGGCATAGCAGCCAAGGAATCAAGTACCTTACTTACCTTTCAAAATTGAAATACCTCCTTCATTCACAGAACGTTAGGTAATAACAGTGTTTTGAGGTTGATTGTAAGTGAAAACATGTACATAGCAGCAAATGAAACAAGAGTATTACTTAGATTTCAAAAGTGAAGGAACTACTGTATTGGCACAGCATTAGGTTAAAGCACTTTTTTAATTTGGTTGTAAGTGAAAACAAGTACATAGGAGCCAAAAAACAAGTATCTTACTTAATTTACGAAAGAAAAGAACCCCTTGTATTCCCACAGCATTAGGTAAAAACCACGATTTTGAAGTTGATTTTAACTCAAAACAAGTACATAGCTGCCAATGAAATGAGTATCTTGCTTGCCTTTCAAAATTGAAGTACCTCCTGTGTTCACAGAGCATTGAGTAAAACCGGAGTTTTGAAATTGATTTTAAGTGTAAATACGTGCATAGCAGCCACTGAAACAAGTTTCTTTCTTTGTTTTCAAAATTAAAGAATCAACTGTGTTCAGCAAGCATTGGGTAAAACCAAGGTTTTGAATTTGATTGTAATTCAAAACATGTGCATAATATCCAATAAAAAGAGTATATTGCTTAGTTTTCATAACTGAAGAAACTCCTGAATTCAGATAGTTAGGTAGAACCAGTGTTTTGACTTTTGATTATAAGTGAAAAATGTGCATAGCAGCCAATGAAAAAAGTCTCAGTCTTACTTTTCAAACTGAAAAAACGACTGTGTTCACAGAGTGTTAGATAAAACCAATGTTCTGAAGTTGATTGTAAGGGAAAACATGTGCATAGCAGCAAATGAAACAGGAATCTTACTTAAAATTCAAAACTGAAGAAACCACTGAATTGGCTTAGCATTGGGTAAAAGCAGTGTTTTGACATAGATTGTGAATGAAATCAAGTCCATAGCAGTCAAGGAAAGAAGTATCTACTTACCTTTCAAAATTAAAGTACTGAAGTCTGTTTGGCAGTTTCTGAAGAATTTTAATATAGACTTGCCATGTGACCTTGCAATACCACTACTGGGTATATAGCCAGAAGAAATGAGAACAGTGACACAAACAGATATCTGCAAAATGATGATCATAGCAACATTATTCACCATTGCCAAAAGTTGGATACAACCCAAGTGTCCATCAACAGATGAATGGATAAACAAACTATTGTCTATTCACATGATGGAATATTATGCAGCAGTAAGAATAAATGAAGTCAAAAATCATATGACAGGTGGGATGGGCCAAGATGGTGTTAGTGTAGGAGGGCCCACACTGCAAGCTCTCAGAGCAAGGCGGATTGTGGAAGGTGTCCTGCCGGGGATCTGTGCTGTGCACACGTGGAGTGAGAAGCTTGGGACATCTATCTGTGTGGATCAATGGCGTGGACGGAACAGTAGAGATTCGTGTGTTTTAAGGCTGCCAGTGGTGGTTGGCACATAGGGCTGAGCCCCGCAGTTAGGGAGAAAAAATAAAATAAAATAAAATGGCCATTTGGAGCCACGAGCAAGACAAAAAAGATTTATTTTCTGGGAATCCAGCGGTCTGGCACCCCTTGGACCTTGTGTGAACAGAACAAATGAGCTAATCAGCACCCAGTGAATCAGAGAGGGGATTCTGGTCAGGGGACAGAGCTGATTTCCTTAGCGACCCAGGGATAAGACACTGGCTGCTGAGGAGCCAGGAAGAAGGGACACTTCGCAAAAGAGCGAGGGTTCTATTGGAGGACAGGGAAGAGTATTTTTTATTTTTAGACATAATCTGGCTGCCTGCACCACCACATAGCTTTGGGGAGCAGATAAGCCGACCAGAAGCAGCATCAGGCTGAGAGCAGATGCGAATCAGCACTCAAACTGATTTACTTAGCAACCCAGTGATGCTCAAGCTTGGCTCCAGAAGGGGCGTAATCGGCCGTCTTTAGCACTCTTCACTGACTACCATCAGAGCTACAGCTAACCTGGGGAGCCAGAAAGTGGGACATGATTGATTAATTTCCACATGCCCAGCTAGTGTCCTTCCATAAGGGGGTTGGTCTAGAGGAGGAATAATTTTGGGTCCTTTAATTTGTTAAAAAAATAAAATTTAAAAAAGAAAGTGAGAAGGTCACTTCAATAAATGAAAAATAAATTCTTTTTAATTTAGTTTAATAGCTAGAAGCTGCTTCGGGACTGTGGTAGGGACACCTAAAATTGTGCCCCCAAGCGGCTAAAATGCCTGCCAAGTGCTACGTGACTCCCGGCATGAACCTGAAAAGACTTCTTTCAGTCAATCCTCAATGTCCAATCATAAACTTTTCTAAAAATCTTTTTTGCCAGTTACTATGTACGTCACCCCTCTTCCTCCAATCATGTCCTTAACTCACTTCCCTTATCAGAACCTATATAAACAACAAACCTTCCTGTAATAAATTAGACCTGCGTACTTACCTCGTCTCCGCGGTAGTCTTTCCTCCGTGCGCCCTCCACGCCGTCTGGGCCCCCGAACGCTGGTTGCCGCTCAGCGTTCCCCTTCTACCAACAAGTGGTTCGGAACAACCACACAGGACCTGCATATAAAACCCTGTGGGGAAATTGATTGATAAACACAAGTAGGCAGGAAGGATCCACGTGGACCCTAGGGGAATCATTGACACCCCTTAGCTCGGTTCGAATGCTTGCTTGTGTGGATCTTTGGTTTCTCTCTGTTTCTTTCTGGTCTCTTGCCTTTCTTTCCTCTTTCCACCCCCCTTTCTTTTTTCTTCTATTTTTTTTTTAAATTAGGTGCTGCCAGCTTGTCGCTTCTTTGCTGGGCTTCTTTTTCAGTAATTTCCCACTCACTGTATATATTGGTTCTGTATTAAAAAACTTTTGCTTATCCTTCCTGCACTTTTCTGCCTTCTGTTTTCTGTTGTGGCACTTAGAGACAACATTTTTTCATAGGCCCACAACTTAAGGGTGTCAATTTCTATTCCATCTACTTGTTTTCTTCTCTTTTTTTAAAATTAGTATTAACTTTTTCCTTTCAGAACTTTCCTTACTATTTCTCTCCCACCTCATAATTCTAGCCTTCTAAATCACTATATATATATATATATATATATATATATATATATATATATATATAT
>JAKSZT010053944.1:241036-340547 GCA_026826555.1 Tolypeutes matacus | reverse complement strand
AATCTGTGCTCCTGAGAGTGACAGAATTAGACTCAAATAAGTCCTCCCTGCACATGGTTCACCAGTCCCTTCTATTGAAACCTACATGTGATGCTGGAGTTTCTTAGGTATACTTCCAGCGACTGGAGCCTCCCACCTACCTATGTGCCAGGTGTACATGAAATCTAAGTGGAGCTGCAACTCCTACCCTACAGCTCAATGGACTCATCCAAGTCACCTGGTGAGGAGACAACGATGGGAAATGGCCATCCCAGGGAATGGAGAGGGCCTGCATCTGCAGGCAGGATCATCCCACCCACCATATCCATGGGATATAAGCCCTCTCTCACTTGGAGTTGGAGTGGACATCACCATCCCAGTCGCCTCTGGATTGGGGGAAGAACTATGGACTAGAGTGGACTTGATGGTATTCTCTTGCTCACATATGGTGATTCTTGCAATGCAAGAAATTATAACAATGAGGTGGAGCCAGTGGCCACTTGACAGTTTTTGGGTAGGGAGGGGATGAGCAGTTGAAATACAGGGGCTTCTTTGGGAGTTGGAGGTTGTCCTGAGTACTGTTGTGGCAATGGATGTAGGCCATTTTAAATCAGCACACACCACTCAGAACTGAGTGGGAGAGAGTGTGGTCTACAGTGTGAACTGTGGTCTATGGTTGGTGGCAAGGCTCCAGGAGGTGTAAGTTCATTGAGGTTGGTGGGCCACACTATGGGAGATGTTTGTGTTGGATGTGGTGGGAGGTGTGGGAGGTGGGCAACATGGGAATCCGAGTGGGTTCCGTATAATATTTTAGGTAATCTAAGCACCTCTTAAAATATATGTATATATATATATAAAAAATAACATTTTTGTAAGCAAATACACATATATGCATATATATTTATATATCATTTTACAAATGTTTGTATGTATTGTGAGAATTTTGATTTTTACCCATAATAAAAAAAAAAAAAAAACAAACAAAAAAAAAAACTACTGCACCTCTAAAGATGTTATTAAGAAAATAAAATGGCAGCCTACCCAATGGGAAAAAATATTTGGCAACCATATATCTGATAGGAACCTAATATCCTGCATATATAAAGAAATCCTTCACCTTGAAAATAAAAGGACAAACAACCCATTTGAAAAATGGGCAAGTGACCTGAAAAGGCACTTCACCAAGGAAGAAATACTAATGGCTTAAAAGTACATGAAAAAATGCTCAACATCGCTTGGTATCAGGGAAATGCAAATTAAAACTACAATGAGATACTGTCTTACACCCATAAGAATGGTAGCTATTAAAATATCAGGAGACACTAAATGTTGGAGAGGTTGTGGAATAATAGGAACCCTCATCCATTTCTGGTGGGACTGTGGTATGGTCCAGGTCCTGTGGAGGACAGTTTGGCAGTTCCTCAGAAAACTAACAATAGATCTTCTGTATGATCCAGCAATTCCACTGCTGGGTATATACCCAGAAGAACTGAAAGAAAAGACACAAACATATATGCACATCAATGTTCATAGCGGCATTTTTCACCATTGCCAAAAGTTGGAATCAACCCCGGTGCCCATCAACAGATGAATGGATAAGCAAAATGTGGTACATACATACAATGGAATATTACTCAGCTGTAGAAGGAATAAAGTGCTAACACCGGGAATAACATGGATGAATCTTGAAAACCTTATGTTGAGTGAAGCAAGCCAGGCACTGAAGGATGAACACTATATGACCTCACTGATTTGAACTGAGAAAAGTGAGCAGTCTCTGAGAACCATTGTCTGAAAGATAGTTTAACAAGGGAGAGTAAGAGAAGAGCAGGCTTTGAGCCCTCACCCATATGGCATAATCTATGGTAAAGGGATAGAGTGTGGTTTCATGTTGGGGGATGGGGCAGATGAGTGGTGGTGTTCCTGGGTTTGGTGGTGCAGCACTGGCGGGTTGGAGGATTAGGAAGGGCAGGTTCAAATTCCCAGGGCTTGTAACCGTGAATCTTGACATTCCATGGGTCGGGAGAGTGTGATATCATGGGCCTTGGGGGGCTGGGGGTAAGGGAACAGTCAAGATCTAATGGGGTGTTTGGTGGTCATGGGGAAGGTTTTTCATTACCTTACAGTAATGGACACAGGACATGGTAAATATAATCAAAATTATTAAACTGTATCATCTAAATTGTAAACTATACTGTAAATCATTGATAATCTTTAGTTGCTATATTTTGCTATCTGTATAATAGTTATAACAATGCTAGCATCCAAAAAAAGGTGGGGGTTAATATAGGTTGGGGAAGGAGGGGTGGTTTGGTATCTGGGAGTCTTCGGCACTCCGTGTGTGTCTTTGCAGTGACCTAAAACTTCTTTGAAAATTAAATGAATCATTGGGAGACAATGAGGAAAGAGAGGGGGAAGGTGTCATGGCACACCAGACATCCGATAACACAGTGATAAAAGGAAGGAAGGAAAAAAAAAGAGAAAGGAAAAAAATGAATAAATATATATATATATATGGCATTTCATTTGCTTTTATGCCCATTTTTTTGAATGTCCCAATCTGCTAATTATATTTTGTTTTGTTTTGTTTTTTGTTTAATTATTTGTTGTTTTTTCCTTCTCTTTTTATCCCCTGAGTTTCCTTATGTTTGTCTCTTGCATGTAAGCTTATCATAGTTGTTTCTTTTTCCTAGTAAGTGTATTTGATTATTTTATGGACTACATGTTCATGGAGGATTTGGATTACAGAAGGGTTAAAATGGGTACTGCAGGGGATTATTGGTGGGCAGTGTCTGGGATGGAGGTTTCATGGGAATTAGTTCATCCGAATATACATGAAAGGTATACAAAATTGTTCAAAAGTACAAAAGATGGGGCATGGTCACGGTGGGTGGACAATCACACAATAAATGAGGGAATTTGAATTCCTAGCCTGTAGAGCTCTGCCACAGTATCCAAGGAAGCAGCAATTGTCCTCTGAGTGCAGGGCCAGTGTCTGTCAAAAGACAATGACCCACTGATGTGTTCTTTTATTCATAACTACCCTGTGAGTCTTTGCTCTTGTAACTGAGACTTAGCCTGCAGTTGTGCGGTGCCTAAAGGTTGCCACCGGGGAGCCTCCTTGTTGCTCAAATGTGACCACTCTCTAAGCCAAACTCAGCATATGATTGCATTACCTTCCCCCCAATGTGGGACATGACTCCCGGGGATGAGCCTCCCTGGCAATGAGGGATTAATACCAAGTGCCAACTGGCTACACAACTGGAAAAAGACCTTGAATAAAAGGGGGAAAAGGTAAAGACAAATGAGTTCATGTGGCTAAGAGACTTCAAAGAGAGTCAGGAGGTCATCCCAGAGGTAAATCTTATGCACACGTCAGTAGGAGCTCATAGAACATCTAAGTGCCTATCACCCCACACAGAGGGTCTCCTGAGAGCTCTGGAGACACCCATGTCCTATATAAGGGGGTATAGACTCAGAGACTGATGCCTTATCATTGGGCTCTATTTTGGAATCTGTGCTCCTGAGAGTGACACAATTGGACTCAAATAAGTCCTCCTTGCACATGGTTCATCAGTCCCTTCTATTGTAACCTATATGTGATGCTGAAATTTTTAGGTATACTTCCAGAGACTGGAGTCTCTGTCCTACCTATGTGCCAGGTGTGTGTGGAATCTCGGTGGAGCTGCAACTCCTACCCTACAGCTTAATGGACTCATCCAAGTCAACTGGTGAGGAGACAACGATGGGCGATGGGCAATGATCATCCAAGGGAATGGAGAGGTCCTACATCTGCAGGAAGGATCATCCTATATCCATGGGATATAAGCCCTCTCTCACTTGGATGTGGAGTGGACATAACCATCCCAGTCCCCTCAGGATTGGGGGAACATCTATGGACTAGAGTGGACTTAATTGTATTCTGTTGTACACATTTGGGGATTCTAGCAATGGAAGAAATAACAATGAGTTGGAGCCAGTGGCCCCTTGACACTTTTTGGACAGGGAGGGGAGGAGCAGTTGAAATACATGGGCTTCTTTGGGATTTGGAGGTTGTTCTGAGTACCGTTGTGGCAATGGATGTAAGTCATTTTAAATCTGCACACACCACTCAGAACTGTGTGGGAGAGAGTGTGGTCTACGATGTGAACTGTGTTCTATGTTTGGTGGCAAGGCCCCAGTATATGTAAGTCCATTGAGCGTGGTGGGCCACCTTTGTGGGAGATGTTTGTGTGGGATGTGGTGGGAGGTGTGGGTGGTGGGCAACATGGGAATCCCAGTGGGTTCTGTGTAATATTTTGGGTAATATAAGCACCTCTTAAAATATATTTATATATATATATAAATAACATTTTTGTAAGCAAATGCACATATATGTATATATATTTATATATCATTTGACAAATATTGGTATGTATTGCAAAAATTTTGATTTTTACCCACAATAAAAAATAAATAAATTTAAAAAAATAATAAAATTAAAAAAAATCATATGAGAACATTGGTGAACCTGGATGACATTATGTTGAGTGAGACAAGCCAGACACAAAAGGACAAATACTGTATGAATGCATTACTATGAACCAAATATATTGTGTAACATATTGTTTGATTTTAAAAATCATATATATACATTATATTTAATAGAGAAAGGTAAAAAATTTTTGAACTACCTCCCACATTCAGAGTGTTAGGTAAAACCAGTGTTTTGAATTGATTGTAATTGAAAACACATGCATAGTGCAAATGAAACAAGAAACTTACTTAGATTACAAAAGTGAAGAAACAACTGCTTTGGCATAACATTAGATAAAAGTGGAGTTTTGACATTGGTTGTAAGTAAAAACAAGTGTATAGTAGCCAAGGAAATAAGTAGCTTTCTTACTTTACATAGGTGAAGAACCTCCTGCATTCATAGAGCATTAGATTAAAACCAGGATTTTGAAGTTGATTGTAACTCAAAACAAGTGCCTAGCTGCCAATGAAATGAGGATTTTTGTTAGATTTCAAAACCAGAGAACCTCTGTATTCAGATTGTGTTAGGTAAAACTAGAGTTTGCCTTTGAGTCTAAGTGAAATCAAGTGCATAGAAGCCAAGGAAACAATTATCTTGCTTAGTTTACAAATCTGAAAAAATTTGTGTATTGACCCAGCTCTAGGTAAAAGCAGTGTTTTGAGATTGATTGTAAGTGAAAACAAGTGCATAGCAGCCAAGGAAACAAGTATCTTACTTACTTTTCAAAATTGAAGCACGTCCTGTGTTCACGGAGCATTAAGTAGACCCAGATATTTGACCTTGATTATAAGTGGATACACGTGCATAGCAGCCACTGAAACAAATTTATTACTTAATTTTTGAAACTAAAGATTCAACTGTGTTCACAAAGCATTAGAAAAAAAACAGCATTTTGAAGTTGATTGTAAGTCAAAACATGTGCATAGTCTCCAATGAAAAGAGCATATTGCTTAGTTTTAAGAAATGAAGAAACTCCTGAATTCAGGGATGTTAGGTTAAACCAGTGCTTTGACTTTGATTATAAGTGAAAGCAAGTGCATATCAGCCAATGAAACAAGTCCCAGTCTTACTTTTCAAACTGAAAATCCTACTGTATTCACAGAATTTTAGGTAAATGAGGGTTTTGAAGTGTTTGTGATTCAAAACACATGCATAGCTACCAAAGAAAAAAGTATCTTGCTTAGTTTACAAAACTGAAGAAATTGGTGCTTTGGCATAGCACTAGGTAAAACTGTGTTTTGACATTGATTGTAAGTGAAAATAAGTGCATAGCGGCCAAGGAAACAAGTATCTTTCTTTCTTTACAAAATTGAATAACCTCCTGTATTCAGAGAGAATTAGGTTAAAACCAGGATTTTGAAGTTGATTGTAACTCAAAACAAATGCATAGCTACCAATGAAGTGAATACCTTTCTTAGTTTGGAAAACTGAAGAAACCACTTCATTGGAATAGCATTAGGTAAAAGCAGGGCTTTGACATTGATTGTGAGTGAAAGCAAGTGCATAACAGTCAGGAAATAAGTACCTTAATTACATTTAAAAAGTGAATAAACTCCTGTATTCACAAAGCATTTTGAAAACTGGTGTTTTGACGTTGAGTATAAATGAAAACACGTGCAAAGCATACAATGAAACAAGTTTCTTAATAGGTTTTCAAAACTGAAGAACTGAATGCATTCATGGAGCATTAGGAAAAAGCAGTGTTTTTATGTTGATTGTAAGTGAAAACACATGCATAGCAGCAAATGAAACAAGAAACTTCCTGAGATTTCAAAAGTTAAGAAATTACTGCATTGGCATATCCTAAGGTAAAGGGGTGCTTTACCATGGATTGTAAGTGAAAACAAGTGGATAGCAGCCAAGGAAGCATGAATTGCACTTGCATTTCAAAACCTTAGTATCTCCTGAATTCACAGAGTGTTAGGCAAATCCAGTGTTTTAACATTGAGTATAAGTGAAAACACTTGCAAAGAAGCCAATGAAAGAAGATTCTTTTCATTTTCAAAAGTGAAAAACTGACTGCATTCACAGAGTTTTAGGTAAACCAGAGTTTTGAACTTGATTGTAAGTCAAAATACGTACATAACTGACAATGAAAAGAGTATGTTTCTTAGTTGTCAAAACTGAAGAAACACCTGCATTTAGAGTGTGTTAAGTAAAACCAGTATTTTGAATTTTATTGTAAAGGTAAACAAGTGCATTGCAGCAAAGGAAACAAGTATCATTCTTAGATTTCAAAAGTGAACAAATCACTGCATTGGCATAGTGTTTGGTAAAAGCAGTGTTTTGACATTGACTATGAATGAAAGCAAACGCATAGCAGCCAGGGAAACAAGTACCTTACTTACCTTTCAAAATTGAAGTAACTTCTGCATTCACAGAACATTAGGTTAAACCAGTGTTTTGAAGTTGATTGTAAGTGAAAATATGTGCATAGCAGCAATTGAAAATAGATTCTTATTTAGATATCAAAAGTGTTGAAACTACGGCCTTGGTATAGTAAAAGTAGAGTTTTGACATTGGTTGTAGTGAAATCAAGTGCATAACAGCCAAGGAAATGAGTATTGCACTGGTATTTCATAACCTTAGTATCTCCTGAATTCATAAAGCATTAGGTAAAACCGGTTTTAAACATTGATTATAAGTGAAGACAGGTGCAGAGTAGGCAATAAAACAAGACTCTCTCCATTTTCAAAACCAAAAATCTGAATGCATTCTTAGCATTTTAGGTAAACCAGGGTTTTGAAGTTGATTGGGATTCAAAACAAGTACATAACTGCCAATGAAATGAGTGTATTGCTTAGTTTAAAAACTAGAGAACGCCCTGCATTCAGATTGTGTTATGTAAAACCAGTGTTTGCCTTTGATACTGAGTGAGAACAAGTGCATAGAAGCCAAGTAAACAAGAATCTTGCTTTGTTTTCAAAATTGAAAAAGTTAGTGCATTGGCATAGCACTAGGCAATTTCACTTGACATTGATTGTAAGTGAAAACTAGTGCAAAGCAGCCAAGGAAATATGTATCATTGTTGATGTTCAGCAACTGGGCCCATGAAAATGGTGCCACAGATGACAAAAAAATGAGAAAAAGAGAACAGATTTCTTGGTTCAGGGGACCTTCCATTCAAAAAGAGGAGAGCGTCACTGCATAAAACATCATGGCTTTTATTTAGCTTTAGGACAAAGAAAATACATGTGCACATATGCTAGGGTAATAGATATATGACAGTTTACACTTTATTAAAGTCAGCATGTTTTAAGGTTAATGTTTCGGTTCTCTTTACATTCCTACACATGTAGACCTTGTAAATCTTTGTCTGACATACACCAGACACTCTCTTTGAAGCACAGGATGTTTCTCCACCAGGCTCCTTCAATATTTATCTCAGTGTCTTCAGACTAGAGGCTCCTGTGTCCTACATACAATGGTGGCTTGCTTTCTGTCAGTTGTCATGGCCTTTAATTGAAAATACATAATTTCCCCCTAATTTATTAATTAATTTTTTCAGTGAAGAGTATAGGAACCATTATATGAGATGATACAAGGTTACCTCCTCTCTCACTTTTCTTCTTCCACAGGATCTTGTCACTGTGCCTGTCTTAGGTTGTTATCCTCTGAGAACCTTACCCATCATAGACTACCAGTCAAGCTTGTGAGCTCTTACATGGAAGGTAATTTCATTTATATTTTATACTTCTTCAGTTTCCTTAGGTGTATATTTTTATGAGATAATTAGTATTAAGATCAAGGGGTATTAGTATACTTCTTTCTACTAGTTTTTCATGGCTGTTTCTTAATATAAATGCATTTATCTGATCTAATTTTTCATTTTCCCTATAAGTATTTGTCATTACTTTGCCCTTGAAAATACAAACAATTAAAATGCATCTAACAATAATTCCTAATCCAATCCAAAGTGACATTTGAACTGTTTTTTTTTTTTTGTTTCCTACAGTGAAATGGATTGACAATATTTAAATTTTCAGACAATTCGTTCCAAAATTCTGCACCAGGGGAACCATTCAATTCATTTTGAGACATGATCAATGCTTTCTTTTGCAATTCAAAAATATCTAAAGAAATATTTGCTTATATCCAATCAAATGATTTCATACTTCTTCCCAATCATGTTCACTATTATTATAAGGCAAAGGAGTAATACAGAAAGAACTTTCAATGCAATCACATTTAAGAGCTCTTAACAAGTTTAAATTATAGATTTGATTACCCAAATGTATAATAGTTGTTACAAGATCATTAATATGATTTTTCAGTTCCATATCAATGTGAGACTGGCTATGCCACATCTCACTTGCATTTTTATACCAGTCCTTAATATATTGCTGCATCTGGACTCCTTGATGCAGGGCTGTGCCAGAAATAGCGGCAGCAGTTATGATGCCAATCAGTCCCAAAATTCCTGCTATTAAAATTCCAATCAGTCTTTTAGTTCTTTTAAAATAATTGTCATGGATATGCCACAGCACCTGGGATTCTGGAGACTGCTGCCAATATCTGTTCATCCAAACCAGTAACCATAGTCCTTTTCTTCTACTTGCTATAAAAAGAGTTTGATTTTCCTGCAAATATGAATTCTTCAGACATGTAAATAAAGAGCAATTGGAGCAAGTAACGTTCCTTTCACCAAAAGTTACTTTTCCAATGATAAAACTATAGGATCTTGTACACATTACTTTAAGAAATGGAGTTTATTTTCTGTTTGAACTGATAATATTAGTTTTACTCCCTTGCAATTCAAAAAATGTGCCATTTCCCAAAAATAATTTCCACAATTAACTTTGAGTTTTGTTAAGTTTAACATCCTATGGTTTTGGGATATATCTTCCTTGATTTTTTGAATTTATTGAGCTGTTAGTAAATGCTATATTACCAAAATCCCAGAAATAAGGACTACTGTTATTAGCGATTATGGTTGAATTATTAATGAACCAAGATATGGTTGTGTTTGTAATAGGCTTTGGCATTCCTATAAGGGCTCATTCCTTAACAATTCCATAAGAATCATTAAACAACACAAGCTCTGTAACCCATGACATATATACCATTTGTCATTTAGTAATCTGTGTTGAGAGGGACATGTAAGATTTACCATATTTTCTGATTTATATGGTAAAGAAGGAAAAATGAGAATATAAATTTGAGTTTGATGTTTCTCTGTTAAACTACACTGCAATTTTGAGGTTGCATGAATGTGGAACCATATACAATACAAAGAGGGTGGTCTATAAAAGGTAAAGATAAATTTTCTAAAAATTTCCCATCTTTTTTTGGCTTTAAGGTTAGCCATATGTCTATAGGTCCCAGAAAATGGTGAGATTGATTAAGATAATCCCTGGTTAACAACTCTAAAAGCGGTGGGTTGGTTATGCATGCCTAATAAGGGTAATTATGATATGGTATCTTAACTTGACTTAATAGTTTACCTATAATTAACCCAATGTGAAACCACCATGTCCATAGTTTAAGTTTCAGCAGCATCTTCAACTCAAGTCTTGATTCTTCTGGAGGGGATCCAATGCTGTTCTCCTGTTTTGGTAATGACAAAAGCAAAACCTCAGCCCCAAATCTTTACATCATCCTTTTCCCATTTATTTGTTGTTCCATTTTTCCAATATATCACATGTCTGTAATTTTCATTTTCATTCTTTTTATTAACCTCCCATTGTCTTTCTGCTTCTGTGGTATTAGAAATTTGTTGTCTATTAAGATAATTTATGGTAAGCAATGCTTTAGAAAGTTTGTGTTTGGCAGATTCTACTCCATCTCCCCCTTTCTGTTTTGCAACATTAATTTTAATAAGTCATTGCTTTTTTCTACTGTTGCTTTTCCTTAGGGGTTATAAGGAATTCCTGTAACGTGTTTAAAGTTCCAGTCACTGCAAAATTTTTTGAAAGATTGACTAAGATAGGCAGGCCCATTATCAGTTTTTAGCTGTGCCAGCAGGCCCATAACAACAAAACAATGTAATAATTGAGAATGTACATGTGAGGACTTTTCACTAGTGTGAGCAGATGCTCAAATAAAATTAGAAAACATGTCCACTGTCACATGTACATACTGAGGGTGGCCAAAAGAGGGCACACATCTAAACTTCATTTGCCAAATTTAATTAGTACATTCTCCACAGGAATTTGTTCCTGGAGAGAAAGTGGGGGCATTTATGGGTCCACAAGTAGGACATTGCCTAATAATCTTTTTACTTTATATTACTGTTAAGTGGGTATATTTATGACCTAAGCCAGAAGCATTAGTATGTGTAAGTTTATGATAATCAGCATCAGTTTCTGTATGAGCAATAAGCTTATCAAGCAAATCATTTTGTGAAGCCATAGGGCCAGGAAGTTGAGAATGGGAATGAATATGAGTAATGTAAATTAGATTAGATCTTCCATGAACAGTTTTTGTAATTGTAGGAAAAGAACTTCTAATTCAGAAGCTGGAACTATCTGAGCTGTTTCTATATGACAAACAATGTGACAAACATAAGCAGAATCAGACACAATATTTAAAGGCTCAGAAACATCAGTTAGCAATTGGACAACTGGCATTAGTTCTACCTTTTGGGCAGATGAATAAGGTGTTTTCCAAGATTTTGTAGTTGGGCCTAAATAGCCTGCATTTCCATTACTGCTGCCATCAGTGTAGTAAGAAAATACAGTAGAGAGGGGTTGTTGTTTGACAACCTTAGGAATAATCCATGAAGTACATTTTAAAAACTGCAAAATTTTTGAATTTGGGAAATGATTGTAAACTGTTCCAATAAAATCTACTAAGGCCACTTGCCAAGATTTAATGAATGGTCAGAGCTGAGAAAGCTCCTGCTTTGTAAGGTCTAATATGATTTTATCAGGATCTCTAGCTATAAACTGTCTCAGCAAATACAACCTTTTGATATTATTGTTGCAAATTTTTCAGGATAAGTGCGAAGTTTTTTGTATCTTTGTTGGGTAAGAATATCCATTCTATTATGCCCTCTTCTTGCCAAAATATCCCAGTAGGAGAATGGCAAGATGGAAATATTAAAAGAGAAATTGGAAGTTTCATATTTATCTTTGTTAATTGGCTATTTTGTACTCTTTTTTCAAGCAGTTTTAACTCCTCTTTTGCTTCTGGGCTTAAAAATGTGAGGACTATTTAAGTCAGGGTCTCCTGTTATTGTACAGATTAGTTAAAGCATAATTTGGAATTCCTAAAGTAGGCCATACCCAAATAATATCTCACAGGAATTTTTGAAAATCATTTAAAGTACATAAATTATCAGGTCAAAACTGGACCTTTTGTGGAGTTATAACATTTTTATTAATATTATGACTTAAATATTGAAAAGGAGACTGATTTTGAATATTTTCTTCCACCATTTGTAACCCAAGTTGAGGAAGAATTTCTTTAGCCAGCTGAAATAGTTGTTTCAGCTCAGAAGATTGCTTAGTGGCAAAAAGAATAGCACCCATATAATGAATAATCATAGCATTAGGAAATTGTTTCCATAAACTTTGTAATGGAACATGAACAAAGGTTTGACATAATGCAGGACTGTTCATCATTCCCTGATATCGTTCAGTAGGAGCTGAATGATTAATAGAAGGAATAGTAAATGCAAATTTTTAAATATCATTTGGATTGAGAGGAATAGTAAAGAAACAATATTTTAGATCAATAATAATAATATGCCAATTTGTGGAATGATAGTTGGGGATGGCAAACTAGGTTGTAAAGATCTAATAGGTTGAATAGCTTTGTTAATTTCACATAAATCAGTCAACATGTGCCATTTGCCAGATTTGTTTTTAATTGCAAAACCTGGAGAATTCCACAGACTAGTAGAGGGTTCAATATGCCCTGCCATTAACTACTCCAGTATGAATCTTTTCAGGGCTTCTAATTTTCCTTTTGGAAAGGGCCACTGTTCAATCCAGATAGGTTTGATTGTTAGCCATTTTAAAGGTAATGCAAAGCCCTTTGCAACAGTAGCCCCTACTCTAAATTTGGATATCTTAGCCCATGGTAGTCTCCAATAAGTAGTGTCTCAGTTTGTGAAGGGGGAGCATATTGCATATGAGTAATAAGAAGTTTAGCTGTATCAGAAACATTAGTAATATTCAACTAAGCTCCCCATTAGTGTAATAACTCCCTTCCCCATAAATTAAGTCCTACATCCACAACATAAGGTTTCAGAGTAGCCTCTTGTCCTTCCAGACCTTCTACCTTAAATATCTGAGTACTTTGATAAACATCTGTCATTGTGCCAATGCCAGTGAAAACTGTAGGCACCTTTTGTAAAGTCCAAGCTTGTGGCCATTATCATTTAGCAATGATAGAGACATCAGCCCCAGTATCTACTAATACTAAAAATATATTTCTATTTATTTTTATGGTAGTTTTAGGCCTTTCATCTCCAATTGCTCTCTAGTGGAACCAAATCATCCTGTACATTTTATAGACCAAGATTGAGGTTTACAATGTGGTAATAAAAGAAGTTGAGCTGGGAAGCGGCTGTGGCTCAATCAGTAGGGCTCCCGTTTACCATATGGGAGGCCCCGGGTTCGGTTCCCGGGGCCTCCTGGTGAAGGCAAGCCCGCCCGCATGGCGTGGTTAGCTGACCCAGCGAGCACAAGCAGCAAGGGGGGGATAAATGAATAAATAAATAAAATCTTTAAAAAAAAAAAAAAAAAAAAAAAAAAGAAGTTGAGCTATACAATCTCCTGATTCAATTTGATAGGGAGTTAAAGTTTGTACTAATAAACAAATTTCTCCATCAACATCAGAGTCAATGATCCCGGTTTGCACTAAAACACCTTTGGTTATAAGACTGTTACAGCAAATAAGGAAACCTACATTGTTTTTTGGGATAGGCCCTTTAATTCCTGTCCTTATCTTTTGTACACCTAGTGAAGGAGTAATAAGCTTAGTTATAGCTGAGGGAAGATCAACAGCTGCACTGTCTTTGGTAGTTGCTTTAAGTTCTGTTACAAGACAGAGTGAGCTGCTCCATTACTGAATGGGTAGATATGAGCTAGGCTAGGATATGTGCTCATATTTTTTGTCTGAGGGCCTTGAGTGAGGCTCACTTGGAATTTTCCCAACTTATTAATGAGACTGCCATTCTTATGGTATCTAGAACAGCATTCATTGGCCTATTGTAACCCTTTTTGGCACATGGGACACACACGAGCTGGTTTTGATCTATTATTGCTGCTAGATGGAGCTCTGACACTAGGTTTCACTCAGCAATCTTTTTTTCATATGACCATGTTTCCCACATTTAAATTAATTTAAATAATTAATCAAAGAACTGCAACCTTACATAGCAATTGCAAGAAAGTTCATGTTATATGTATTAGAACCAATGTCTTGGCATGCCTTTTTATAATCCTGTAAAGTACCTGCATTTGCCTTTATTGGAGGTACAGTATTTTACACTCACTGTTAGCATTATCAAAAGCCAACATCTGAATAGGCATTTCTCTAAGCTCAGATTGAGTTACTGTCTTGTTGACTATGTCTCCCAGCCTGCTACAAATTCAACATAGGGTTCAATATTTCCTTGGACAACTTTTGAAAATGATTGTACAGCCTGTCCAGGGGTGGAGATTCATTGCCAGGTGGCTAGGCAGCACAATCGAACTTGTACAATGGCAATATCATCAAATTGAGCTTGGCGAGGAACCCCAACCCATTGACCTATTCCTAATATTTATTCAGTGGTAATAGGCACATTTGGATTTTGCTGTTGATTTCATCGTGATACAACATAAGCTTCATCAGCTCACCAAGTTTTAAATTGTAAAAGTTCTGCTGAATTAAGTACAGCTCGAGCTAACATTATTTTATAATAATAAAATAAATAAATAAATAAATAAAATAAAAAAAATACATGATACCCACTCCCAAGGTATCAATCTGTATGATTGTGCAATTCCTTGCATCAATCCTTGAGTATAAGAAGAATTTATACCATATTGAATACATGCTTGTTTTAATTCTTTGATAGTTTTTAAAGGGATAGGAGCATGCTCAAATTGTACACCCCATTGTGGATTTTGAGCATCTACTGGAATTTGAGTTACTGTTACTGGAAAAGCAGAAAAAAGTTGCATATCATCTGAATCTCCTTCTCTACTTCCCTATGCTATGCTTTTCAAAATTGAAGAGGATGGTGCTGGCACAAAAACATAAACTTTTGGAGGCTCATCAAATGTTGTAAAAAATGGATCAATAGTCCACTGAGTGGACTTGATGGTGTTCTCTTGCTCACATATGGTGATTCTAGCAATGCAAGAAATTATAACAATGAGGTGGAGCCAGTGGCCACTTGACGGTTTTTGGGTAGGGAGGGGATGAGTAGTTGAAATACAGGGGCTTCTTTGGGAGTTGGAGGTTGTCCTGAGTACTGTTGTGGCAATGGATGTAGGCATTTTAAATCAGCACACACCACTCAGAACTGAGTGGGAGAGAGTGTGGTCTACAGTGTGAACTGTGGTCTATGGTTGGTGGCAAGGCTCCAGGATGTGTAAGTTCATTGAGGGTGGTGGGCCACACTGTGGGAGATGTTTGTGTGGGATGTGGTGGGAGGTGTGGGAGGTTGGCAACATGGGAATCCCAGTGGGTTCCGTGTAATATTTTGGGTAATCTAAGCACCTCTTAAAATATATGTATATATATATATATATATATATATAAATAACATTTTTGTAAGAAAATACACATATATGCATATATATTTATATATCATTTTACAAATGTTTGTATGTATTGTGAGAATTTTGATTTTTACCCATAATAATAAAATAAATAAATAAATAAATAAAATAAAATAAATACATGAAATACAAAGCAGGAGATTACAAGGAAGGCACTTTTACTTAAATATAGTCATCAAAATGTGAAAATAAATGTGTGGTATAATAATAAAAAAATGGATCAATAGATACCTTAGGAGACTCAGAAATGGGTTCAAAAGATAGTAAATCATCTTTTGGAGTGGATGGCATAGCAACCACTGGAAAATTCCATAAACTCCCTTTTTCTTTTCTTCCCTTTTATTAGACATGGGTTTATCTGGTTTTGACTCTTAATTAATTTTTTGTCTATTTTCTTTAGAATCAATGTCTGCTTGTTCTGCTATTGGTCCAGCAATAGCAGTATCCTGTTTATTATCTTCATTTTCATCTGACTGTAATAGTTAAAGAACAACAGAAATAAGACTTCACCAAGAACACACATGTAGGGCAATTAATTTTCCCTTCCAATAAGCCCATTTTAAAGCTTTTATTACTAACTTCCATTGTTTCAGGTTTAAACTGTCCTGCCCTTGCCATTGGAACCAATAACAATGTCTCTGTACAAGAGAAAAAGTTCCTTACAAGCTGAGAATTTAATAGTTACACTGGTGCTTTTTAATAAAGTTTTAAACATTCTAGAGTGCACTTCAAAGTTTGACTGCTGATTCTCCATGGTCCTGATCATCCCAAGGATGTAACATAACTTTCTATTTTCTTTTTCTTTAAAACCACACATCAGAGGTCCTTGGTCCACTGCACACTGACTGAATGAAAAATTTTGCTTTCAGGGCCACATGTTGGGCACCATATATTGATGTTCAGGAAATGGGTCCATGAAAATGGTGTCATGGATGAGAAAAAAATGAGAAAAAAAGAAGAGATTTCCAGGGCCAGGGACTCTCCATTAAAAAGGAGGAGAGTGTCACTGCATAAAACATTGTGGCTTTTATTTAGCTTTAAGACAAAGAAAATACGTGTGCAAAGGTAATGGATATATGACAGTTTACACTTTAATAAAGTCAGCAAATTTTCAGGGTTAACGGTTCAGTTCTTATATTTCTGCATGTAGCTGATTTGCAAATCTTTGTCTGACATATACAAGACATTCTCTTTGAAGCAAAGAATATTTTTCCACCAGGCTCCTACCAGATCCTATCTCAGTGTCTTGAGACTAGAGATGCCTGTCTCCTACATACCAAGGTCGCCTGCTTTCTGTCCTTTTTCATGGCCTTTAGTTGAAACTCCATCATATTGTACTTACTTTTCAAAAGTAAAGCACCTCCTGTGTTCACAGAGCATTAAGTAAAACCAGAGCTTTCACATGGCTTATAAGTGGAAACATGTGCATAGCAGCCACTGAAACAAGCTTCTTTCTTGGTTTTCAAAACTAAAGAATCAATTGCATTCAGAGAACATTAGGTAAAACCAAGATTTTGAAGTTGATTATAAGTAAAAACTTGTGCATTGTCTCCAATGAAAAGAGTAAATTGTTTAGTTTTCAAAACTGAAGAAACTTCTGAATTCAGAAAGTGTTAGGTAAGCCAGTGTTTTGTCTTTGATTATAAGTGAAAACAAGTGCATAGCAGCCAATGAAGTCTCAGTCTTACTTTATAAACTGAAAAGCTAACTGTATTCACAGAGCATTAGGTAAAACCTGTGTTTTTTAAGTTGATTGTAAGTGAAAACACATGCATAGCAACAAATGAAACAAGAATATTACTTAGATTTCAAAACTGAAGAAACCTCTTCATTGTCATAGCATTAGGAAAAGCAGTGTTTTGACATTGATTGTGAGTGAAAGCAAGTGCATAGCAGCCAAGGAAACAAGTATCTTACTTACTTTACAAAAGGGAATAACCTCCTGTATTCACAGGGAATTGGGTTAAAAGCAGGATTTTGAAGATGATTGTAACTCAAAACACGTACACAGCTGCCAATGCAATGAGTATCTTGCTTGATTTTCAAAATGGGAAACCTTACTGCATTCATACTCTTTTAGGTAAAACCAGAGATTGCCTTTGATTCTAAGTGGGAAAAAAATACATAGAATACAGAGAGACAAGAATCTTGCTTAATTTTCAAAACTAAAAAAATTAGGATTATGGCAGAGCACTAGGCAATATTAGTGCTTTGACATTGATTAATGGGGAAAAGAAGGGCGTAGCAGCAAAGATAACAAGAACCTTAACTACTTTAAAAAAGAGAAGAAACCCTGTATTCATAAAGTGTTAGGAAAACCAATGTTTTGACATTGATTAAAAGTGAAAACATGTACAAACCAGTCAATGAAAATGTTTCTTTATTGGTTTTCAAAACTGAAGAACTGACTGTATTCACTTAGAATTAGGTAAAAGCAGTTTTTGGAAGTTGATTGTAAGTAAAAGCACGTGCAAAGCAGCAAATGAAACAAGACTCTTACTTAGATTTCAAAAGTGAAGAAATTACTGCATTGGCATAGCAATAGGTAAATGGGTGCTCTGGCATTTATTGGAAGTGAAAACAAGTGCATAGTAACCAAGGAAACAACTATCACACTTGAATTTCAAAACCCTAGTGCCTCCTGAATTCACAGAGCTTTAGTAAAAACCAGTGATTTAGCATTGATTATAAGTGAAAACACTTGCGGAGCAGCCAATGAAAAAGGATTTTTCTTCATTTTCAAAATAGAAAACTGACTGAATTCACACAGTTTTAGGTAAACCAGGGTTTTGAAGTTGATTGTAAGTCAATACATGTGCATAAATGCCAATGAAAAGAGTATCTGGTTTACTTGTCAAAACTCAAGAATCATCTGTATTCAGAGTGTGTTGGGTAAAATAATGTTTTGAATTTTATTGTAAGTGAAATCAAGTGCATTGCAGCCAAGAAAATAAATATCTTGCTTAATTTCCAAAACTGAAGAAACCACTGCATTTGCATAACATTAGGTAAAATCAATGTTTTGACATTTTGAGGGAAAGCAAGTGCATAGGAGCCAAGGAGACAAGTATGTTACTTACCTTTCAAAATTGAAGTACCTCTTGCATTCACAGAGCTTTAGGTAAAACCAGTGTTTTGAAGTTGATTGTACATGAAAACACAGGCATAGCAGCAAATGAAACAAGAGTTTTACTTTGATTCAAAAGGTGAGGAAAGTACTGCACTGGCATAATAAAAGCAGTGTTTTGACATTGGCTGTAAGTGAAAAAAAATGCATAACAGCCAAGGAAACAAGTATCTTTCTTACTTTACAGAAGTGAAGAACCTCCTGTATTCACATAGCATTAGGTTAAAACCAGGATTTTGAAGAAGATTTTAGCTCAAATTAATTGCATAGCTGCCAATGAAATGAGGAACTTGGTTAGATTTCAAAACTAGAGAACATCCTGCATTCAGACTGTGTTAGGGTGAAACTAGTGCTTTTCTTTTATTTGAATTGAAAACAAGTGCATTGCAGCCAAGACAACAAATGTCTTGCTTAGGTTTCAAATTGAAGAATCCACTGCAATGGCATAGCATTAGGTAAAAGTGGTGTTTTGACATTGATTGTGAGTGAAAACAAGTGCATGGTAGTGAAGGAAACAAGTATCTTACTTACCTTTCAAAATTGTAGTACCTCCTGCACTCACAGAGTTATAGGTAAAAACCATGTTTTGAAGTTGAAAACACGTTCATAGCACAAATGAATCAAGAATCTTATTTTGATTTTGAAAGTGAAGAAACTTCTGCATTGGCATAGTAAAAGTGGTGTTTTGACATTGGTTGTAAGTGAAAACACGTGTCTAACAACAAATGAAACAAGAATTGTACTTAGATTTCAAAAGTGAACAAACTACTGCATTATCATAGCCTTAGGTAAAGGGGTGTTTTAACATAGAATGTAAGTGAAAACAAGTACAGACAAGCCAAGGAAACAAGTATCACACTTGCATTTCAAAACCTTAGTACCTCCTGAATTCACAGAGCATTAGGTATAACCAGTATTTTAACTGGTTATGAGTGAAAAGAGTTGCAGAGCAGCCAATGAAACAAGATTCTTTCTTCATTTTCAAAACCAAAAACTGACTGCATTCACAGTTTTAGGTAAACCAGGGTTTTGAAGTTGATTGTAAGTCAAAACACGTGCATAGCTGCCAATGAAAAGAGTATCTGTCTTAGTTGTCAAAACTGAATAATCACCTGCATTCAGAGTGTGTTAGCTAAAAAAAGTGTTTTGAATTTTATTGTAAATGAAATTAAGTGCATTGCAGCTATGGAAACAAGTATCTGACTTAGATTTCAAAACTGGGAAAATCACTGCTTTGGCATAGCATTTGATAAAAGCAGTGTCTTGACATTGATTGTGAGTGAAAGCAAGTACATAGCAGCCAAGAAAACAAGTATCTTATTTACCATTCAAAATTGAAGTGCCTCCTGAATTCACATAACGTTAGGTAAAACCAGTTTTTGAAGTTGATTATAAGTCAAAACATGTGCATAGTCTCGAATGAAAAGAGCATATTGCTTAGTTTTCAAAACTGAAGAAATTCCTGCATTCAGAGAGTGTTAGGTAAAACCAGTGTTTGCCTTTGTGTCTAAGTGAAAATAAGTGCCTACAAGCCAAGGAAATGAGTAACTTGTTTAGTTTTCAAAACAGAAGTAATTAGTGCATTTGCATAGCACTAGGTAAAATCAGTGTTTTGACATTAATTGTAAGAGAAAATAGCAAGCAAGTAAAGAAGTATCTTACTTATTTTCAAAAATGAATCACCTCCTCTGTTCCCAGAGCATTAAGTAATACTGGAGTTTTGACATTGATTATAAGTAGACACACGTACATAGCAGCTACTGAAAGAAGTTTCTTAGTTTTCAAAACTAAAGAATCAACAGCGTTCACAGAGCACTAGGTAAAACCAGGGTTTTGAAGTTGATTTTAGGTCAAAACATATGCCTAGTGTCCAATGAAAATACTATATTGCTTAGTTTTCAAAACTGAAGAACTTTCTGCTTTCAGAGATTGTTAGGTAAAACCAGAATTTTGACTTTGATTATTAGTGAAAACACATGTACAGCAGCCAATGATATGTCTCAGTCTTACTTTCCGATTGAAAAACCCACTGTAATCAAAGAGCACTAGTTAAAACCAGTGTTTTGAAGTTGATTGTATGTGAACAAATGTGCATAGCAGCAAATGAAAAATGAAACTTAGATTTCAAAACTGAAGAAACCACTTCATTGGCATAGTATTAGGGAAAACCATGGTTTAGACATTGATTGTGAGTGAAAGAAAATGCATAGCAGTCAAGGAAACAAGTATATTACCTTTCAAATATTGAAGTACCTCGTGCATTCACAGTTATAGGTAAAACCAGTGTTTTGAAGTTGATTTTAAGTGAAAACACGTGCATAGCAGCAAATGAACCAAGAATCTTATTTAGATTTCAAAAGTGATTAAATTACTGCATTGGCAGAGTATTAGGTAAAAGCGTTGTTTTGACATTTGTTGTAATAGAAAACAAGTACATAGCAGCCAAGGAAACAAATATCACAGGTACATTTCAAAATATTAGTACATCCTGAATTCACAGAGCATTAGGTAAAAACAGTGTTTTAACATTGACTATAAGTGAAAACACATGGAGAGCAGTCTATTAAACAAGATTCTTCCATTTTGAAACTGAAAAATCTACTGGATTCATGCAGTTTTAGGTAAACCAGGGTTTTGAAGTTGATTTTAAGTTAAAACACATGCAGAGCTGACAATGAAAAGAGTATCTTGTTCATTGTCAAAACTGAAGAAATGCCTGAATTCAGAGGGTGTTAGGTAAAACAAGTGTTTTGAATTTTATTTTAAGAGAAAACAAGTGCATTGCAGCAAAGGAAACAAGTATCATGCTTAATTTTCAAAACTGAACAAACCACAGCAATAGCTGAGCATTTGGTAAAAGCAGTGTTTTGACACTGATTTTGAGCGAAAGCCAGTGCATAGCAGCCAAGGAAACAAGTATCTCACTTACCTTTCAAAATCGAAGTAGCTCCTGCATTCACAGAGTGTTAGGTAAAACCAATGTATTGAAGTAGATTTTAAATGTAAGCACGTGCAGAGCAGCAACTGAAACGCAAATCTTACTTAGATTTCAAAAGTGAAGAAGCTACTGCATTGGCATAGCATTAGGTAAAAGTGATATTTTGACATATATTGTAAGTGAAAACAAGTGCATAGCAGCCAAGGAAACAATTGTCTTACTTACTTTACAAAAGTGAAGAATCTCCTGTATTTTTCTCTTTTAGGATAAAACCAGGATTTTGAAGTTGATTGTACTCAAAACAAGGTCAAAGCTGCCAATGAATGGAGTATCTTGTTTAGTTCTCAAAACTGGAGACTCCATTGCCTTCAGACTGTGTTAGCTAAAACCAGTGTTTGCTTTTGATTCAAAGTGAAAACAAGTGCAAAGGAGCCATGGAAACAATTTTCTAGCTTAGTTTTGAAAACTGAAAAAAATAGTGCATTTGCATAGCACTGGGAAATAGCAATGTTTTGACGTTTGTACATGCAAACAAGTGCATAGCAGTCAAGAAAACAAGTAACTTAATTACTTTACAAAAGGCAAGAACCTCCTGGATTCACAAAGTATTAGGAAAATCAGTGTTTTGACATTGATTATAAGTGAATACATTTGGAAAGCAGCCAATGAAACAAATATCATTATTGGTTTTCAAAACTTAAGAACTGACTGCATTGACAGAGCTTTAGGTAAAAACAGTGTCTTGAAGTTGATTGTAAGTGAAAACACGTGCACTACAGCAAATGAAACAAGAATCTTACTTAGATTTCCAAAGAGAAGAAACTACTGCATTGGCATAGTAAAAGTAGTGATTTGACATTGGTTATAAATGAAAACAAGTGCATAGCAGAGAAGGAAAGAAATATCTTATTTAATTTACAAAAGTGAAGAAGCTCCTGCATTCACAGAATGTTAGCAAAAACCAGTGTTTTGAAATTGATTCTAAGTCAAAAGATGTGCATAGCTGCCATTGAAAAGAGAATTGGGATGAATTGTAAAAATTGAAAAATGGCCTGCTTTCCAAGTGTGTTAGGTAAAAAAAGTGTTTTGAATTTTATTATAAGTTGAAACAAGTGCATTGCAGTCAAGGATACAAATATCTTGTTTAGTTTTCAAAACAGAAGAAACCACTGATTTTACATAACATTAGGTAAAATTCGTGTTTTGATATTGATTGCGATTGAAAGCAAGTGCATGGCAGCCAAGGAAACAAGTATCTTACTTTCCTTTCAAAATTGAAATGCCTCCTTCATTCACAGAGCATTAGGTGAAACCAGAGTTTTGTAGTTGATTGTTAGTGAAAACACATTCATAGCAACAAATCAAACAAGAAACTTACTTTGATTACAAAAGTGAAGAAACTGCTGCATTGTTATAGCATTAGGTAAGAGTGGTGTATTTACATTGGTTGTAAGTGAAAAAAAAGTGAATATCACCCAATGAAACAAGTATCTTACTTACTTTTCAAATGTGTAAAATCAGTGTTTGCCTTTGATTCTAAGTGAAAGAAGTGCATAGAAGCCAAGGAAAGAAGCCTTTAGCATAATTTTTAAAACTGAAGTAATTAATGTGTTAGGCAATAGCAGTGTTTTGACATTGATTGTAAGTAAAAACAAGTGCATAGCAGCCAAGGAAACAAGTACCTTAATTACTTTAGAAAAGTGAAGAATTTCCTCTATTCCCAAAGTGTTAGGAAAACCAGTGTTTTGACATTGATTATAAGTGAAAACACGTGGAAAGCAGCCATTGAGTCAAGTTTCTCTATTGGTTTTCAAAACTTAAGAACCGAGTGCATTCAAAGAGCATTAGGTAAAAGCAGCATTTTAAGTTCATTGTAAGTGAAAACACATGCATATCAGCAAATGAAACAAGAATCTTACATAGATTTCAAAAGTGAAGAGACTACTATTTTGGCATAGCCTTAAGTAAAGGGGTGCTTTGACATGGATTGTAAGTGAGAACAAGTGCATAGCAGCCAAGGAAAGAATTATCACTCTTGCATTTCAAAATCTTAGTAACTCCTGAATTCACAGAGCATTAGGTAAAACAAGTGTTTTAGAATTGATTATAAGTGAAAATACATGCAAAGCAGTCAATGAAACAAGATTCTTTTTCCTTTTTCAAAAATGAAAAAACCAAATGCGTTCACCGAGTTTTATGTAAACCAGTGTTTTGAAGTTGATTATAAGTCAAAACACTTGCATAGCTGCCAATGAAAAGAGTATCTTGCTTATTTGTCAAAACTGGAGAATCTTCTGCATTCATATTATGTTAGGTTAAAAAAGTGTTTTTAATTTTATTGTAAGTGAAAACAAGTGAATTTCAGCCAGGAAACAAGTATCTTGATTAGTTTTCATAACTGAAGAAACCAATGTATTGGCATAGCACTAGGAAAAAGTAGTGTTTTGACATTGATTGTGAGTGAAAGCAAGGGCATGGCAGCCAAAAAACCAATCATTACTTACCTTTTTGAAATGAAGCACCTCCTGCATTCACAGAGTGTTAGGTAAAACCAGTACTTTAACATTGATTATAAGTGAAAAGAAGTGTGCAATAGGCAATTAATGGAGTAAATTACATTGTTTTACAACCTGAAGAACCACTTACATTCCCAAAGCATTAGGGAAAATTAGAGTTTTTTCATTGATTGTGAGAACAAGTGCAAAGCAGTCTATTAAAGATGTAATGTGCCTAGATTTCACAAGTGAAGAAACTCCTGTGTTCACAGAGTGATAGCTAACACCAGCATTTTGACATTGATTGTAAGTGAAAAGAAATGTGTAGCAGGCTATTAAATGAGTAACTTGCTTAGTTTTCAAAACTGAAGAACCACTTACATTCAAAGAGGTAAAGCCATTGTTATTTCATTGATTGTAAGTGACAAGAAGTTCATAGTATTAATCATGTACCTTGTTTTAATTTTTGAAAATTTAAGAACCTCCTTCATTCACTGATTGTTAGGTAAAACCAGTGTTTTTTCATTGATTGTAAGAAAAAACAAGTGCATAGTAGCAAATTAAACTACTTACTTGGATTTCAAAACTAAAGAAACTTGTGCATTAGCAGAGCATTAGGTAAAACCAGTTTTTTTTACATATACTATAAGTGAAGCAAGTGTGTAGCAGGTAATTAAACTTGCAACTGCTTAGTTATCAAAATAGAACAAGGGCCTTCATTCACAGAGCATTAAGTCAAACAAGTGCTTTGATATCAATGTAAGTGAAAACAAGTGCATAGCAGCCAATGAAAGAAATAGTATCCTTCATTTTCACAAAGGAAGAAACTACTGCTTTCACAGAGTGTTAGGTATCAAAACTGATTTACCATTTACTGTAAGTGAAAACAGGTGAGTAGCATTCATTTAAAGAAGTAAATTACTTAGTTTTTCCAACTGAAGAAACTCCTGCATTCCAAGAGCGTTAGGTAAACCATTATTTTCTCATTGTAAGTGAAAACAAGTGCTTAGTTCCCAATGAAAAAGTAACTTTCTTAAATGAGTAACTTTCTAAGTTTTCAAAACCGAAGAACCACTTAAGTTTCACAACTTGAAGAAGCAACTGCATTCACAGAGTATTAGCTACAACCACCTTACTGACACTGTAGGTGAAAACAAGTGCATAGCAGTCTATTAAACAATTAAGTTGGTTAGTTTTCAAAACTGAAGGAACTGAATTCACAGAGCATTAGGTTAAACCAGTGCTTCGACAATGATTGTAAATGAAAAAAATGTGTAGTGGGCAATTAACCAAGAAACTTGCTTAGTTTTCAAAACTGAAGAATCTCCTTCACTCACAGAGCATTAAATCAAACAAGTGTTGGTATTGAATGTAAGTGAAAACAAGAGCACAGCAGCCAATTAAAGACATAACCTCCTTTGTAATCACAACTGGAGAAAGTACTGCATTCACAGAGTGTTAGGTATGACAACTAATTTAGCACTTACTCTAAGTGAAAAAAGTGCATAGCAGTCATTTAAAGAAGTAAATTGCTTAAGTTTCCCAACTGAAGAAACGACTGCATTCCAAGAGCTTTAGGTAAACCACTGTTTTGTCATTGATTGTAAGTGAAAAGAAGTGCATAGGATCTAATGAAGAAGCAACTTGCTTGGTTTTCTCAACTTGAAGATACAACTGCATTTCAGTGTATTAGGTAAAACCAGCATATTTACATTGTAGGTGAAAACAAGTGCATAGTAGCCAATTAAACAAGTAAATTGCTTAGTTTACAAAACAGAAGAATGTACTTCAGTCACATAGCATTAGGTAAAGCCAGTGCTTTGACATTGATTTTAAGTGAAAGCACATGCCATAGCAACCACATAAAGGAGTAATTTGCTTAGTTTTCAAAACTGAAGAACATCCTACATTCACAGAGCATTAGGTAAAATAATTGTTTTGATATTTATTGCATGTGAAAAGTGCACAGAAGTCAATTAAACACAGACTAGCTTGATTTTTACTAGTGAAGAAATGACTGCATTCACAGAATCTTATGTATCACCACTGCTTTGACCATTGATTGTAAGTGAAAAGAAGTGTGAAGCAGGTAATTAAATGAGTAACTTTCTAAGTTTTCAAAACCGAAGAACCACTTAAGTTTACAATGTGTTATGTAAAACCAGTGATTTTTCATTGATTGTAAGTGAAAACAAGTGCAAAGCAGCCAATAAAGGAAGTAACATATGTAATTTTCAAAAATGAAGAATCTCCTGCACTTACAGAGGGTTAATTAAAACGACCATTTTGACATGGATTGTAAGTAGAAACAAGTGGTAGCAGTCAATTAAACAAGCAACATACTTTGTTTCCATAACTGTACCTCCTTCATTCACAGAGCATTAGTTCAAGAAATGTGTTTTGATATTGAATATAAGTGAAAAGAAGTGCTTAGCAGACAGCTAATGAAAAAATAATTTAGTTTTCACAAATGAGTGAACTACTGCATTCTCAGAAATTTAGGTAAAACCATGGATATAACATTGGTTGTAAATTTTTTTTTAAATTATGGGTAAAAATCAAAATTCTCACAATACATACAAACATTTGCAAAATGATATATAAATATATATGAATATATGTGTATTTGCTTACAAAAATGTTATATATATATATATATATATATATATATATATACATATATTTTAAGAGGTGCTTAGATTACCTAAAATATTACACGGAACCCACTGGGATTCCCATGTTGGTTGTAAATTAAAACAAGTGCATAGCAGCCAATTAAAGAAGTAACGTGCTTAATTTTCACAACTGAAGAAACTACTGCATTCACAGAGTGTTACATATCACAACTGATTTGCCATTGACTCTAAGTGAAAACAAGTGTGTAGCATTCATTTAAAGATTATAATTGTTAAGATTTCCCAAATGAAGAAACTACTGCATACCAAGAGCATCAGGTAAACCATTGTTTTGGCATTGATTGTATGTAAATACAAGTGCATAGCACCCAATGAAAAAGTAACTTGGGTAATTTTCATCATATGAAGAAAGAACTTCAATCTCAGAGTATTAGGTAAAACTAGCATATTGACATTGTTAGTGAAAACAAGTGCATATCAGCCAATTAAACCAGTAACTTGCTTAGTTTCCAAAACTGAAGAACCTACTGCATTCACAGAGCATTAGGCAAAACTAGTGATTTGATATTGATTGTAAGGGAAAACAAGTGCCATAGCAGCTAAATAAAGAAGTAATTTGCATAGTTTTCAAAACTGAAGAACCTCCTACCCTAAGAGAACGTTGGGTAAAACCAGTGTTTTGATATTTATTGTATGTGAAAAGAAGTACATGGCAGCCAATTAAACAAGGACTTGCTTGGCTTTTCCACGTTAAGTAATGACTGCATTCACAGAATCTTATGTATCACCACTGCTTTGACATTGATTGTAAGTGAAAGAAGTGTGAAGCAGGCAATTAAATGTTTAACTTTCTTAGTTTTCCAAATGGAAGAACCATTTAATTTCAAAAAGCATTAGATATACCTGTGTTTTTTTCATTGCTTGTAAGTGAGAACAAGTGCAAAGGAGCCCATTAAGGAGGTAATGTGCCTATCTTTTACAACTGAAGAAACTCCTGCATTTACAGGGGTTTAGGTAAAACCACCATTATGACATTGATTGTAAGGGGAAAATGAATAGTATCATAATAAACAATTACTTACTTAATTTTTGAAAACTGAAGAATCTCCTTCATTCACAGAGTGTTAGGCAAAATTTCAGTTAGGAAAATTGAAGAACCTACTGCATTCACAGAGCATTAGGTAAAACTAGTGACTTGACAGTGATTGTAAGGGAAAACAATTGCATAGCACCAAATGAAAAAGTAGCTTGCTTAGTTTTCACTATTGAAGAAACTACTGCATTCACAAGTATTATGTAAAACCAGCATTTTGACATTGATTGTAAGTGAAAACATGAGTGTAACAGTGAATAATACTAGTAACTTGCTTAATTTTCAAAGCTGAAGAACCTCCTGTGTTCACAGAAAAAAAATATGTTTTTCATTGATTGTGAGAACAAGTGCAAAACAGCCAATTAAGGAAGTAACATGCCTAGTTTTCCCAACAGAAGAAACCCCTGCATTCACAGAGCATTATGTAACACCACCATTTAGACATTGATTTAAGTTAAAAGAAGTGTGTAGCAGGCAATTAAATGAGTAACTTGCCTGGTTTTCAAAACTGAAGAAACACTTACATTCACAAAGGTAAAACCAGTGTTTTTTTCATGGATTGTAAGTGGGAAGAAGTGAATAATATCCTTTAAACAAGCTCTTGCTTAGTTTTTGATAATTGAAGTACCTCCTTCATCCACAGTGTTAGGTAAAACCAGGGATTTGACATTACTTGTAATTGAAAACAAGTGCATAGCAGCAAATTAAACTACTTGCTTGAAATTCAAAACTGAAGAACCACAAGCATTCACAGAGAATTCAGTAAAAACAGTGTTTTGACATTCATTGCAAGTGAAAACAAGTGCCATAACAGCAAATAAAGAAGTAATTTTCTTAGTTTTCAAAATTGAAGAACCTCTTACATTCACAGAGCATTAGGAAAACCAGTGTTTTGATATTTATGTATGTGAAAACAAGTGAATAGTGGCCATTAAAAAAGTACTTGCTTAGTTTTCACAAGTGAAGAAATGAGTGCATTCACAGAATCATATTTATTACTACTACTATGAAATTGATTGTAAGGGAAAAGCAGCATGAAGCAGACAATTAAACTAGTAACTCGCTTAGTTTTCAAAACTGAATAACCACTTACATTCACAAAGTGTTAGGAAAAAGAGAGTTTTTTCATTGACAGCAAGTGAGAACAAGTGCAAAGAAGCCAAATAAGGAAGTAACATGCCTGGTTTTCCAAACTGAAGAAACTCCTAGCTTTACTGAGGGTTATGTAAAACCACCATTTTGATATTGTAAGTGAAAATAAGTGAATAGTATCCTTCTAAACAAGTACCCTTCTTAATTTTTGAAAACTGAAGAATCTCCTTCATTCACAGAGTATTATGTTAAACCAGACTTTTGGCATTGGCTGTAAGTGAGAACAAGGGTGCAATCCCCAATTATAGAAGTAACTTGCTTAGTTTTCAAAACTGAAGGACCTCCTGAATTCATCAAGCATTAACTAAAAGTACTCTTTTGGCAATGATTGTAAGTGAGATTAAATACCAGCAAATAACACTTGTAATTTTCTTAGAAATAAAAACAGAATAACCTACCACATTCACAGAGCATTAGGTAAAACCAGCTCTTTGACAATGATTGTAAGTGAGAAGAAGTGTGCAGCAGGCAAGTAAATGAGTAACTTGCAGTTTTCCAAACTGAAGAACCACTGACAATCACAAAGCTTGAGGTAAAATGAATGTTTTTCATTGACTGTAATTGAGAAGAATTGAATAGTATCCAATTAAGCAAGTACCTTGATTAATTTTTGAAAATTGAAGAACCTCCTTAATTCACAGAGTGATAGGTAAAACCAGGGTTTTTACATTGGTTGTAAGTGAAAACAAGTACAGAGCATCAAATTAAACTACTTGCTTGGATTTCAAAACTGAAGAAACTCGTTCGCTCACAGAGCATTACCTAAAACAAGTGTTTTGACATTGATTGTAAGTGAAAAAAGTGTGTAGCATGCAATTAAACCAGCAACTTTCTTAGTTTTCAAGACTGAAGAACCTCCTTCCTTCAGAGAACATAAGGTCAAACAAGTGTTTTGATATTAAATGTAAGTGAATACAAGGGAGTAGCAGCAAGTTAAAGAAATAAATTCCTTAGTTTTCACAAATGAATAAACTACTGCTTTCCCATAATGTTAGGCAAAACCTTTACTTTGAATTTGTTTGTAAATTAAAACAAATGCATAGCAGCCAATTAAAGAAGTACCATGCTTCAATTTTACAACTGCAGAAACTACTGTATCCACAGTGTTAGGTGTAGAAACTGATTTACTATTGAATATAAGTGTAAACAAGTGTGGAGCATTAATTTAAAGAAGTAAATTGCTTAGTTCTCCCAACTGAAAAAAAATACTGCATTCTGAGAGCAAAAGGTAAACCATTGTTTTGTCATTGATTATAAGTGAAAACAAGTGCATAGCACCCATTGAAAAAGTAACATGCTTAATTTTATCAAATTGAAGAAACATCTGCATTCTCAGAGCATTAGATAAATCCCCCACATTGACATTGAAAGTGAAAACAAATGTTTAATATCAAATTAAACTATTTTCATGGACTTCACAACTGAAAAACCTCATGCATTCCCAGAGCATTATGTAAAACCAGTGTTTTGACATTGATTGTAAGTGAAAACAAGTGTGTAACAGCCAATTATAAAAGTAATTTCTTTAGTTTTCTAAACTAAAGGAGTTCCTGCATTCATAAAGCATTAGGTAAACCAATTTTGTCATTGATTGTTAGTGAAAACATGTGCATAGCATCCAATGTTAAAGTAACTTCTTTAGATTTCACATATTGAAGAAACAACTGCATTCTCAGCATATTAGTTAAAAACAGCATATTGGCATTGTAAGTGAAAACAAGTGCATAGCAGCCAAATATAAATGTAACTTACTTAGTTTTCAAAACTGAAGAATGTACCGCATTCACAGAGCATTAGGTAAAATGAGTGTTTTGACATTGATTGTAAGTGAAAACAAGTGCCATAGCAGCCAAATAAACAAGGACTTCTTTGGTTTTCCAAAGTGAAGAAATGACTGCACTCACAGAATCTTATGTATAACCACTGATTTCACATTGATTGTAAGTGAAAATAAGTGTGAAGGAGGCAATTAAATGAGTAACTTGGCCAGTTTTCAAAACTGTAGAACCACTTACATTCACAAAGGTAAAACCTATGTTTTTCATAGATTTTAAGTGAGAAGAATTGAATAGTATCCAATTAAACAAGTTTCTTGCTTAATTTTGGAAAATTGAAGAGCCTCCTTCATTCACAGTGTTAGGTAAAACCAGGGTTTTGACGTTTGATGTAAGTGAATAAAAGTGCATAGCAGCAAATCAAACTACTTGCTTGGAATTAAAAATTGGAGATCCTCATGCATTCACAGAGCAGTATGTAAAACAAGTGTTTTGAAATTGATTGTAAGTGAAAAAAGTGTGTAGCAAGCAATTAAACAAGTAACTTCCTTTGTTTTCAAAACTGAAGAGCCTCCTTCATTCACAGAGTATTAGGTCAAATAAGTCTTTTGAAATTGAATGTAAGTGAAAAGAAGTGTGTAGCAGCCAATTAAAGGAATAACATCCTCAGTTTTCACAAATGAACAATCTATTTCATTTGCAGAGTGATACATATCACAATTGATATGCCATTGACTGTAAGTGAAAACAAGTGCATAGCAATCATTTAAGTAAGTAAATTGCTTAGTTTTCCCAACTGAAGAGACTACTGTATTCAAAGAGTGTTAGTCAAACCACTGTTTTGTCTTTGATTGTAAGAAAAACAAGTGCATTGCACCCAATGGAAAAGTAACTTCCTTAGTTTTCACTACTTAATGAAACAACTGCATTCTCAGTGTATTAGGTAAAATGAGCATATTGACATTGTAAGTGAAAACAAGTGCATATCAGCCAATTAAACCAGTAACTTGCTTAGTTTTCAAAACTGAAGATGTGCTACATTCACGGAGCACTAGGTAAAACCAGTGATTTGACATTGATTGCAAGTGAAAAAAGTGCCATAGCAGTCAAATAAAGAAGTAATTTGCTTAGTGTCCAAAACTGAAGAATGTCCTACAGTCACAGAGAGATAGGTAAAACCAGTGTTTTGATTATTATTGAATGTGAGAACAAGTGCATAGCAGCTAATTAAACAAGGTCTTGCTTGGTTTTCATGAATTAAGAAATGACTGCTTTTACAGAGGGTAAGGTAAAACCACCAATTTGACATTGATTGTAAGTGAAAACAAGTGTGTAGCAGCCAATTAAAGAAATAAATTCCTTAGTTTTCACAAATGAAGGAAATACCACATTCCCAGAACGTTAGGTAAAACCATGGTTTTAACATTGGATGTAACTTTAAAAAAAGTGCATAGCAGCCAAGTAAACAAGTACATTGCTTAGTTTTCAAAACTAAAGCACCTCGTAATTTCACAGAGAATTAGGTAAAACCAGCATTTTGACATTGATTGTAAGCGAAAACCAGTGTCATAGCAGCCAAATAAAGAAGTAACATTCTCAGTTGTCAAAACTGAAGACCCTCCTATATTCACAGAGTATTAGGTAAAACCAATATCTTGATATTTATTGTAAGTGAAAACAAGTGCATAGGAGCCAATTAAAACAGGACTTGCTCAGTTTCCACAAGTGAATACATGACTGCATTCACAGAATCTTAGGTAACTCCACTGCTTTGATATTGATTGTAAGTAAAAAGTGTGAATCAGGGAATTAAAAGACTTATTTGCTTAGTGTACAAAAGGAAGAACCATTTACATTCACAAAGCCTTAGGTAAAAACAGTGTTTTTTCATTGATTATAAGTAAGAACAAGTGCAAAGCAGCCAATTAAGGAAGAAACATACCTAGTTTTCACAACTGAAGAAACTCCTGGATTTTCAGAGGGTAAGGTAAAACCACCACTTTGACATTGATTGTAATTGAAAACAAGTGAATCGTATCCTATTAAACAAGTACCTTCTTTAATTTTTGAAAATTGAAGTACCTACATCTTTCACAGAACATTAGGTAAAACCAGGGTTTTTCCATTGGTTGTGACTAAAAACAAGTGCAAAGCATGAAATGAAAAAGGTAACTCACTCCATTTTCACAACTGAAAAAACTACTGCATTCGCTAGTATTAGGTAAAATCAGCATTTTGATATGTATTGTATGTGAAAACAAGTACATTAACAGTCAGTTATACAAGTAATTTGCTTAGTTTTCGAAACAGAAGGACCTCCTGAATTCATAGAGCATTATGAAATCCCACTCTTTTAATATTGATTGTAAATGAGAATAAATATCAGCAAATAACACAAGTAACTTGCTTAGAAATCAAGACAGAATAACCTATTGCATTCACAGAGCATTAGGTAAAACCAGTGCTTTGTCATTGATTTTAATTGAAAAGAAGTTTGCAGCAGGCAATTACATGAGTAACTTACATAGTTTTCCACACTGAAGACCACTTTCATTCACAAAGTGTTAAGTAAAACCAGCATTTTTTCCTTGATTGTGAGAACAAGTGCATGAAGTAACATGCCTAGTTTTCACTATTGAAGAAACTGCTGCATTCACAGAGCATTATATAAAGCCACCATTTTGACACTGAATGTAAGACAAAAGAAGTGTGCTGCAAGCAATTAAGGAGTAATCTGCTTAGATTTCAAAACTGAAGAACCCGTTACATTCACAAAGTTAAACCAGTGTTTTTTCACTGATTGTAATTGTGAAGAGATGAATAGTATCCTATTAAACAAGTAACTTGCTTAATTTTTGAAAATTGAAGATACTTTTTAATTCACTGATAGCTAAATCCAGGGTTTTGACATTGGTTGTAAGTGAAAACAAGTGAATAGCAGGAAATTAATCTACTTGATTTGAATTAACACTTGAAGAACCTCAAGCCTTCACAGAGAATTAGGTAAAACCTATGTTTTGACATTGTTTGTAAATGAAAACAAGTGCATAGCATTCATTTAAAGAATTAAATTGCTTTATTTTCACAACTAAAGAAACTACTGCATTCCAAGTACATTAGGTAAACTTTTGTTTTTCAGTGATTGTAAGTGAAACATGTGCATAACACCTAATTAAAAAGTAACTTACTTAATTTTCACTACTAGAAGAAATGACTGCATTATCAGCATATAAGGTAAAACCAGGATATTGACATTGAATGTGAAAACAAGTGCATAGCAATCAATTAAACAAGTAACTTGCTTAATTTTCAAAGCTGAAGAAACTAGTGCATTCATGGAGTATTAGGTAAAACCATTTTTTTGACATTGATTGCAAGTGAAAACAAGTGTGTAGCAGGCAATTTAAAAAGGAAATTGCTTAATTTTCAAATCTAATGAAACCACTGCATTCAACGAGCTTTAGGTAAAACCAGTGTTTTGACCTTGATTGTAAGTGAAAACAAGTGCCATAGCAGCCAAATAAAGAAGTAATTTGCTCAGTTTTTAAAACGAAACAACCTCTTATATTCACAGGGCTTTTTGTAAACCAGTGTTTTGATATTAATTGCCTGTGAAAACAAAGTGCATAGCAGTCAATTAAACAAGGATGTGCTTGGTTTTCATAAGAGAAGCAATGACTGCATTCACAGAATCTTATGTGTCACCACTGTTTTGACATTTATTGTAAGTGAAAAGAAATGTGAATCAGGCAATTAAATGAGTAAATTGCTTAATTTTCAAAACCAAAGAACCACTTACATTCACAAAGGTAAAACCAGTGTTTTTTCATTAATTGTAAGTGAGAAGAAGTGAATAATATCCCATTAAACAAATGCCTTGCTTAATTTTTGAAAACTGAAGAACCTCCTTCATTCACAGAATGTTAGCCAAAACCAGGTTTTGCATTGGTTGTAAGTGAAAACAAGTACACAGCAGCAAATTCATCTACGTTCTTCACATTCTAAACTGAAGAACCTCGTGCATTCACAGAGCATTAGGTACAACCAGTGTTTTGACATTGATTTTAAGTGAAAGCAAGTGTGTAACAGGCAATTCAACAAGCAACTTGCTTAGATTTCAAAACTGAAGAACCTCCTTCATTCACAGAGCATTAAGTCAAACAAGTGTTTTGTTTGACTTATAGCATAGCACTCGTTTAAAGAAGTAAATTGTTTTGTTTTCCCAACTGAAGAAACTATGGCATTCCAAGAGCATTAGGTAAACCATTGTTTTTCATTGATTTTTAAGTGAAAACAACAGCATAGCACCCAATTAAAAAGTAACTTGTTTGTTTTCACAACTTGAAGAAACAACTGCATTCTCATCATATTAAGTAAAACCAGCATATTGCCATTGTAAGTGAAAGCAAGTGCATATCAACCAATTAAACAAGTAACTTGCTTAGTTTTCAAAAATGAAGAATGTACTGCATTCACAGAGCCTTAGGTAAAACCAGTGTTTTGACATTGATTGTAAGTGAAAACAAGTGCTATAGCAGCCAAATAAAAGTAATTTGCTTAGATTTCAAAACTGAAGAGCCTCATACATTCACAGAGCATTAGGTAAAACCAGCGTTTTGATATTTATTGTACACGAAAACAAGTGCAAGGCAGCCAATTAAATAAGGGCTTGCTTGATAGTCACAAATGGAGAAATGGCTGAATTCACAGAATCTTATGCATCACTACAAATTTGACATTGATTTTAAGTGAAAAGAAGTGGGAAGCAGGCAACTAAATGAGTAACTTGTTTTGATTTCAAAACTGAAGAACCACTTACATTCAGAATTTTTAGGTAAAACAAGTGTAATTTCATTTATTGTAAGTGAGCACAAGTGCAAAGCAGCCAATTAATGAAGTAACATGACAATTTTTCACAACTGAAGAAACTACTGTACTCATAGTGTTAGGTATCACAACTGATTTGACATCGGCTATAAATGAAAACAAGTGTGTAGCATGCATTTAATGAAGTAAATTGCTTAGTTTTCCCAACTCAGGAGAAAAATACTGCACTCCAAGAGCACTAGGGAAAAAAAAAATATTGTCATTGTTGTAAGTGAAAACAAGTGCATAGTACCCAATGAATAAGTAACTTGCTTAGTTTACACAACTTGAAGAAACAACTGCATTTTTATCATATTAGGTAGAACCAGATATTGACTTTGTAAGTAAAAACAAGTGCATAACAGCCAATTAAACAAGTAACTTGCTTAGTTTTCAAAACTGAAGAAGGTTTTCACAGATTATTAGGTAAAACCGGGGTTTTGACATTTGTAGTAGGTGAAAACAAGTGCATAGCACCAAATGAAAAACTACCTTGCTTACTTTTACAACTGAAGAATCTATTGCATTCACAAGTGTTAAGTAAAACCAGCACTTTGACTTTGATTGTAAGTGAAAACAAGTGCTTAACAACCAATTATGCAAGAAACTTGCTTAGTTTTCAAAACTGGAGGAATTCCTACATTCATCAACCATTAAGTTAAACCACTGTTTTGGCATTGATTATAAGTGAGATTAAATACCAACAATAACACAAGAAACTTGCTTAGAATACAAAACAGAATAGCCTACTGCATTCACAGAGCATAAGGTAAACCCATTGCTTTGCCTTGACTGTAAGCATAAAGAAATGTGAAGCAGGCAATTAAATGAGTCATTTGCATAGTTTTCCAAACTGAAGAACCACTTACATTCACAAATTGTTAGGAAAATCCAGTGTTTTTTCATTGATTGTGAGATCAAGTGCAAAGCAGCCAATTAAGGAAATAACATGCCTAGCTTTCACTACTGAAGAAACTCCTACATTCACAAAGTGTTAGCTAAAACTGCCATTTTGACATTAATGTTTGAAATTAATTGATTTTAATTGTTTGACATTAATTGTAAAGTAGTGTGTAGCAGGCAATTTAAAGGAGTAATTTGCTTAGTTTTCAAACTGAAGAGCCATTAACATTCACAAAATTAAAAGCCACGTTTTTCATTGAATGTACATGAAAAGTAGTGAATAGTATCTTATTAAACAAGTACCTTGCTTGAATTTTGAAAATTGAAGAACCTCCTTCATTCACAGAGTGTTAGGTAAAACCAGGGTTTTAATATTCATTGTAAGTGAAAACACGTTCATAGAACCCAAGAAAAATAACTTGCTTAATTTTCACATTTTGAAAAAATGACTGCATTCTCAGTGTATTAGGTAAAACCAGCATATTGACATTGTAAGTGAAAACAAGTGCATAGCAGCCAATTAAATAAATAACATGTTTAGTTTCCACAAGTGAAGAAACTACTGCATTCACAGAGTCTTAGGTATCTTTAGCCATTTGGCAATTTGATGTACTTATGAATTCCAAATCTCTTTATTATATTATACTTGTAAATTGACAGGTTCATCTGTGCATGATGAAATTATTATTGGGTCTTTGTTTGGGCCCTGCCAGTAGGGCATTGAGCCCCACCCCTTGGTTGGTGGTGGAATCAAATTTAAAAGGAAAGGAAAGACTAGGGTCAGTTTTTGATGTTGGACATTTGATGTTGGAGAGAAGGGCCCAGGATAGAGATGTGACATTTACCTGAGAGTTCACAGCTGGCCTTGTAGAAATAAGGAAAGCCTAGAAAGACTAATAGCCTGCAACTGACCTTGTAGAGGAAACAGAGGAGCTAAGCCTGAAGAGAAACACAGCCCCAGAAAGAAAGGAACCCAAGAAGACTGAACCATTACAAATGTCAGCAGCTGTTTTGCTCCAACATTGGCAATTGACTTTGGTGAGGGAAGAAATTTATGCTTTATGGCCTGGTAACTGTGGACTTCTCCCCCAAATAAATACCCTTTAAAAAGACCAACCAATCTCTGGTGTATTGCATTAGCACCCCTTTGGCGGACTAACACAGAATTTGGTACCAAGAAGTGTGGAAGTGCTTTTGCAATTATCAAAATGTTGAGACGGTTTTTAAATGGGTAAGGGGTATTTTTTTGAGAAATTGTGAGATACTTGATGGAAAAGGCCTAACGTGTTTTGAAGAAACTCTTGTTAGTAATATGGACACTAAAGAGATTTTATATGATGACTTAGAAGTATATGATGAAATTATTATTGGAAACTGGAGAAAGGTGATACATGTTTTAAAGTTGCAAAAATTTAACATGATTAACTCCTGGTGTTTTATGGAAGACAGAATTTGAAAATGGTGTACCTGAGCTTTTATCAGAAGAACTTACTGAGGTATATTCAGAGAATGTGGCTTGACTTAACTTTGCAGTGTTTAGCAAAATACTAGATGAGTGAAAGGCACTAAGGACTGAAATTTTGGGCACAAAAAAAAAAAAAACAGAAACTGATTCTGAAATGTCCAAGTTTCTGGAAATCAAATTTCCGGTTTTCAATGCCTCATTTGAAGACTTTACTAAATTGGAACTTGTAAATCAGAATTGAAGATGCACTTATCTAGGAAGACTTGTGGAAAGTCTTACCATCTGATGGCTTGGACAACTGCTTTCTGTATGAACAAAATCACTTGTTAGATTGGACAAAAGGGGACATTGAAAGAAAAGCTTAAAGGAGAAACAGCTTCAAGAAGAAACTGATGAAAGATAAAATCTCAAACTAAGACATTGCCTTCAGCCAAGAGAGGAGTCCCACCCATGTGTACAGAGAGGGTTAGTTTTCCCCAGCACTTGAAGAGGGTGGATATCTACACCCCATGTTCTGGGAGAGTTTTGCTGCACCAGGGTACAGGGAGAGTGATTATATTTCTCAAAGATTAGGGCAGTTAAGGTCAACACTTCATAGGTCTGAGAGGGATGTACCTGTCCCCCATGGATTAGAGAAGGCCAGGTGGTCAACCTATCACTCTGAGAGGGTTGAACCTGTATGCCAAAGTTTAGGGGGAATGATGTCTTCACCTCATTGTACTTGGAGGGCTAAGACTCTAACCCCAAAATTGGGTAAGTTGTGGCAATCACCCCAACACACTTGGGTGGTGAGGTCTGGAGCTTGGTCAACACCCAGATGTTTGATGAGGGTGGAACCAAGAAAATGGCTATTGGGCAAGACTGTGGCAAGGGTGTGTCCACATGTGGCTGAAAAGAGAAGAATCCATCATCTTAAGAATGACTCTTAGACTTTGAAATCTAATGGAGGATGCCCTGCAGGTTTACTGAACTGTAGAGGATCCATGACTCATGTTTACCATCACAATTTCTCTTTATGATAATGAAAATGGTTATTCTTTGTAGATTTGTGTATTGGAAGCAGTTAAATGGCTTTGTAAGTTTCAGAGGTCTATAGGAGACAGAACTATGCCCCAAGACCAAATGTAGTTCTTTGAACTGATTATAATATGATTTTGTACTTCCATTATTACTGACATAAGGATTCTTGAATATTGTAATGTATTTTTGGAATTCAGAGGGTGTAGTGCATCCATTTGGCAGTTTGATGTAATTAAAATTTCCAAAAATCTATATCAGATTATGCTTGTAAACTGATCTGTTCATCTGGACATGATGAATTCGGGCACTGAATGGGCCATGTCAGTAAGTTGTTGAGTCCCACCCCTTGCTGGGTGGGGAAACAAATATTAAAAGCAGTTTTTGATGTTGGAGTTTTGATGTTGGAGAGAAGGCCACAGGATAGAGATGAGACATTCACCTGAGAGTTCACAAATGGCCTTGTGGAGAGAAACAAAGCAAATATAGCCTAATAGTGTACAGCTGACCTTGTGGAGGAAAGAGAGGAGCTAAGCCCAGAGAGAAATGTCGCCCCAGTAAGAGAGGAACCCAAGAAGCCTGAACCGTGCCAATCATCAGCAGCTGTCTTGCTCCAACACGTGGCAATGGAGTTTTGTGAGGGAAGAAATTTAAGCTTTATGGCCTGGTAACTGTGGACTTCTACCCCAAGTAAATACCCTTTATAAATACTAACCTATTTCTGGTATATTGCACTAATACTCTTTTGGTTAACTAATACAATATCACAACTGATCTTTCATTGACTGTAAGGAAAAACAAGTGTGTAGCATGCATTTAAAGAAGTAAATTGCTTAGTTTTCCCAACTGAAGAAAATCCTGCATTCCAAGAGCATTAGGCATACCATGGTTTTGTCATTGATTGTAAGTAAAAACAAGTGCATAGCACCAAATGAAAAATCAACTTGCTTAGTTTTCACAACTTGAAGAAACAACTGCATTCTCAGTGTTTTGGGTAAAACCAGCATATTGACATTGTATGTGAAAACAAGTGAATAGCAGCCAATTATAAAAAGATCTTGCTTAGTTTTCATAACTGAAGGACCTCCTGCATTCATAGAGCATTAGGTAAACCCACTCTTTTGACATTGATTATAAATGAGAATAAATACCAGCAAATAACACAAGTAAATAGCTTAGAATTCAAAACAGAATAACCTATGGCATTCACAGAGCATTAGGTAAAACCAGTGCTTTGATATTGATTTTAAGTGAAAAGAAGTGTGCAGCAGGCAATTAAATGAGAAACTTGAACAGTTTTCCAAATTGAAGAACTACTCATATTCACAAAGCATTAGATAAAAATGGTGTTGTTTCATTGATTGTGAGAACAAGTGAAAAGCATCCAATTAAGAAGTAATATGCCTAGTTTCCACAACCGAATAAACTCCTGCATTCTCAGAGCATTAGTTAAAAACCACCATTTTGACATTGATTGTAAGTGAAAAGAAGTGTGTAGCAGAGAATTAAATGAGTAACTTGCTTAAATTTAAAAACTGTAGAACCATTTACATTCACAAAGGTAAAACCAATGTTTTTTTCATTGATTTTAAGTGAGAAGAATTGAATAGTTTCCTATTAAACAAATACCTTGTTTAATTTTGGAAAATTGAAGAGCCTTCTTCATTCACAGATTGTTAGGTAAAACCAGGGTTTTGACATCAGTTGTAAGTGAAAACAATTGCATAGCAGCAAATTAAACTACTTATTTGGAATTCAAAACAGAAGACCCTCATGCATTAACAGAGCATTAGATAAAAACAGTGTTTTCAAATTGATTTTAAGTGAAAACAAGTGTGTAGCAGGTATTTAAATAAACATCTTGCTTAGTTTTCAAAAGTGAACAACCTCCTACCATCACAGAGCATTGTGTCAAACACTTGTTTGGATATTGAGTGTATGTGAAAACATGTGCATAGCAGCCAATTAAAGCAAAAACTTTCTTAGTTTGCACAAATGAAGAAATTACTGCCTTCCCAGAATGTTAGGTAAAACCATGGTTTTGACATTGGCTGTAAGATTTAAAAAGTGCATAGCAGCCAATTAAAGACGTATCATGCTAGTTTTCCCAGCTGAAGAAACTACGACATTCACAGTGTTAGGTATCACAACCAATTTGCTGTAATTGAGAACAAGTTCATAGCAGACATATAAAGAAGCAAATTGCATAGTTTTCCCAACTGAAGAAATTTCTGAATTCCAAGAGCATTACATAAACCAATATTTTTTCATTGATTGTAAGTGAAAACAAGTATATAACACCAAATGAAAAAGTAACTTGCTTAGTTTTCACAACTTCAAGAAACAACTGCATTCTCAGCGTATTAGGTAAAACAAGCATATTGACATTGTAAGTGAAAACAAGTGCACAGAAGCACTTGAATCTTATGTCACCACTGCTTTGACATTGATTGTAAGTGAAAAAACGGTGAAGCAGACAATTAAATAAGTAACTTTCTTAGTTTTCAGAACTGAATAACCACTTTCTTTAACAAAGTGTTAGGTAAAACCATTGATTGACTATAAGTGTGAACAAGTGCAAATCAGCCAATTAAGGAAGTAACATTCCTAATTTTCACAACTGAAGAAACTCCTGCATTTACAGTGTTAGGTAAAACCACCTTTATGACATTGATTGTATGTGAGAAAAAGTGAATAGTATCCTATTAAACAAGTGCCTTACTCAATTTTTCAATACTGAAGATCCTCCTTCATTCACAGAGCATTAGGTAAAACCAGTGTTTTATCATTGGTTGCAAGTGAAAACCAGGGCATAGCACCAAATGAAAAAGTAACTTGGTTTGTGTTTGCAAATGAAGAAACTCCTGCATTTACGAATGGTTAGGTAAAACCAGCATTTTGACATTGATAGAAAGTGAAAACAAGTGCATAACATCCAACTATATAGTAACTTGCATAGTTTTCATCCTGAAGGACCTCCTGCAATCATAAAGCTTTAGGTAAAACCACTATTTTGGCATTGAGTGTGATAATAAATATCATCAAATAACACAAGTAACTTCCTTAGAATTCAAAACAGAATAACCCACTGCATTACAGAGTATTAGGTAAAACCAGTGCTTTGACATTTATTGTAAGTTAAAAGAAATGTTCAGCAGTCAATTAAATGAGTAACTTGCATAGTTTTCCAAACTGAAGAATTACTTACATTCCCAAAGCATTAGAAAAAACGTGTTTTGATATTTATTGTATGTGAAAACAATTAGCAGCTAATTAAACAAGGGCTTGCATGGTTTTCAAAAGTGAGGAAATGACTGCATTCCCAGAATCTTATATATCACCACTGCTTTGATATTGATTTTAAGTGAAAAGAAGTGTGAGGCAGGCAATTAAGTGAGTAACATTCTTAGTTTTCTAAACTGCAGAACCCCTTACATTCACAAAGCTTAGGCAAAACCAGTGTTTTTTCATTGATTGTTGGTAAGAAATGAATAGCATATTATTAAACAAGTACCTTGCTTAATTTTTGAAACTTGAAGAACCTCTTTAATTCACAGAGTGTTAGGTAAAATCAGGGCTTTGTCTTTGTTTGTAAATGAAAACAAGTGCATAGCAGGAAATTAAACTGTTGCTTGGAATTCAAAACTGAAGAACCTCATGCATTCACAGACCATTAGGGAAAAGCAGGGTTTTGTCAATGATTGTAAGTGAAAACATATGCCATAGCAGCTAAATAAAGGAGCAATTTTCTTAATTTTCAAAACTGAAGAACTTCCTTCATTCACAGAGCATTAGGCCAAGCAGGAGTTTTGATAATGAATGTAAGTGAAAACAAGTGCATAGCAGCCAATTAAAGAAATGACTTCCTTAGTTTTCACAAATGAAGAAACTACTGCATTCCAAGAATGTTACATAAAACCATGGTTTTGACATTGGTTTTCAGTTAAAACAAGTGCATAGCAGCCAAATAATGAAGTAACATTCTTTATTTGTCATAGCTGAAGAAACTACTGCATTCTCAGTGTTTTAGGTAAAACCATCATATTGACATTGTAAGTGAAACAAGTGAATAGCAGCCAATTAAATGAGGACTTGGTTGGTTTTCACAAATGAAGAAATGACTTCATTCACATAATCTTATGTATCACCACTGCTTTGACACTGATTGTAAGTGAAAAGAAGTGTGAGGCAGGCAATTAAATGAGTAACATGCTTAGTTTTCAAAACTTAAGGGCTATTTATAGTCACAAAGCATTAGGTAAAACTTAAGGACTATTTATAGTCACAAAGTATTAGGTAAAACCATTTTTTTCATTTATTGTAGGTGAGAACAAGTGCAAAGAAGCCAATTAAGGAACTAATGTGCCTAGTTTTCAAAACTGAAGAATCTCCTACATTTACAGAGGGTTAGGTGAAATAAAAATTTTGACACTGATTGTAAATGAAACAAGTGAATAGTATCCTGTTAAACAAGCATCTTCCTTAATTTTTGAAAATCGAATAATAACCTCCTTCATTCACAGAGCATTAGGTAAAAACAGGGTTTTGACACTGGTTGTAATTGAAAACAAGTGCATAGCACCAAATGAGAAATTAACTTGCTTAGTTTTCACAACAGAAGAAACTACTGCATTCACAAGTATTAGTTAAAACAAACATTTTGTTATTGATTGTAAGTGAAAACTAGTGCATAACAGCCAATTATACAAGTAAATTGATTAGTTTTCAAAACTGAAGGACCTCCTGCATTTATAGAATGTTAGGTAAAACCACTGGGCATTGATTTTAAGTGAGAATAAATACCATCAAATAACAATAGTAAATTGCTTAGAATTCAAAACAGTATAATCTACTGCATTCACAAAGTCTTACATAAAACCAGTGCTTTTACATTGATTTTAAGTGAAAAGAAATGTGTAGCAGGCAATTACATTAGTAATGTGCATAGTTTTCCATATTGAAGAAACACTTACATTCACAAAGTGTTAGGTAAAACCAGTGATTTTTTCATTGATTGTGAGAACAAGTCCAAGTAGCCAATTAAAGAAGTAACATGGAAAGATTTCATAAGTGAAGAAATTCCTGCATTCACAGAGCATTATGTAAAGCCACCATTTTGACACTGATTGTAATTGGAAAAAAAAGTGTATAGCTGGCAATTAAATGAGTAACTTCCTAAGTTTTCAAAAGTGAAGAATCCATAACATTCACAAAGAAAAACCAGTATTTTTTCATTGACTGTAAGTGAGAAGAAGTGAATGGTATCCTATGAAACAAGTATGTTGCTTAATTTTTGAATAATGAAGAACCTCCTTCATTCACAATGTTAGGTAAAACCAGGGTTTTGACATTGATTCTAAGTGAGAACAAATGTGTAGCAGCCAATTAAAGAGTAATTGCTTAGTTCTTACAACTGAAGAAACAACAGCTTTCGAAGAGCTTTAGTTAAAACCAGAATTTTGACATTGATTATACGTGAAAATAAGTGTGTAGCAGCCAAATAAACTAGTAACTTCCTTATTGTTCAAAACTGAAGAACCTCCTGCATTCACAGAATTAAGTAAAACCAGTGTTTTTTCATTAATTGTAATTGAAAACTAGTGTGCAACAGCCAATTAAAGTAGTAGATTTCTTAGTTTTCACAAATGAAGAAATGACTGCATTTACAGAAAATTATGTATCACTTCTGTTTGACATTGACTTGATTAGTTTTCACATTGAAAACTACTGCATGCACAAGAATTATGTAAAACCAGGATTATCACATTGATTGTAAGTGAAAACAAGTACATAGCAGCCAAATAAACAAGTAAATGGCTTAGTTTTCAAAACCAAAGAAATTCCTACATTCACAGATAATTAGGTAAAACCAGTGTATTGACATTAATTGTAAGTGAAAACAAGTGCATAGTAGCCAATTAAACAAGGACTTAGTTTTCACAAGTGAAGAAAGAACTGAATCCATAGAATGTTATGTATCACCACTGCTTTGATCTTGAGTGTAAATGAAAACAAATGTGTGGCAGGCAACTAAACTAGAAACTTTCTTAGTTTTCAAAACTGAAGGACCATCTACATTCACAAAACATTAGATTAAACACAATGTTTTCTCAATGACTGTAAGTGAGAACAACTGCAAAGAGCCACTTATGGAAGTAACATACCTTTTACTCACAATTGAAGTAACTCCTGCATTCACAGAGCATTAGGTAAAACCACCATTTTGACAGTGACTGTAAGTGAAAGCAAGTGAATAGCAGGAAATTAAACTACTTGATTAGTATTCAAATTGAAGAACATCCTAACATCCTGCCTTCACAGAACATTTCATCAAACCAGAGTTCTGACATTGTAAATGAAAACACGTGAATAGCAGACAAATATAGAGGTTACTTGCTTGTTTTTACAACTAAAAACTACTGCATTCACAGAGCATTAGGTGAAACCAAAATTTTGACGTTGATTATCAGTGAAAATAAGGGTGTATCACGAAAAGGAAAAGGAACTTGCTTAGTTTTCACAACTTGAAGAAACAACTGCATTTTTAGAGTATTATGTAAAACCAGCACTTTGATATTGATTGTAAGTGAAAACAAGTGCATAACAGCCAATTAAACAGGCAAATTACTTAGGTTTCAAAACTGAAGAACAACCTATATTCACAGAGCAATAGGTAAAAATGTTTTCACATTGTTTGTAAGTGAAACCTAGTGTGTACCAGGCAATTAAGCCATGAACTTGGTTAGTTTTTAAAACTATAGAGACTCCTACATTCATAGACTGTTAAGTGAACCCTGTACTTCTACATTGTTACTGAAAACATGTGCATTGCACCCAATGAAGAAGTAACTTGCTTAGTTTTCACAACTTGAAAAAACAACTTTATTCTCAGGGTATTAGGTAAAATTAGCATACTGACATTGTAAGTGAAAACAAGTGCATAGCAGCCAATTAAGTAATTTCCTTTTTTTTGAAAAACAAAAAACTACTGCATTCACAGAGAATTAGGTAAAACCAGTGTTTGACATTGATCATAAGTGAAAACAAGTGCATATCAGACAAATGAACAAGTAAATTACTTAGTTTTCAAAACTGAAAAACCTCCTACATCAACCAAGTTAGATAAAACCAGTGTTTTTACATTTAATGTATGTGAAAAGAGAAGTGATTAGCAGCCAAACAAGGACTTGCTTTGTTTTCACAGGTGAAGAAATGACTGCATTCACAGAATCTTATGTATCACCAATGCTTTGACATTGATTGTAAGTGAAAACAAGTGTGAAGCAGGCAAATGAAAGAGTAAATTGCTCAGTTTTCAAAACTGAAGGACCACTTATATTTAAAAAAATCATTTGATAAAACCAGTATTTTATCATTGATTTTAACTGAGAACAAATGCAAAGCAGCCAATTAAGGAAGTAATGTGCCTATTTTTCACAACTGAAGAAACCCCATGCATTCACAGAGTGTTAGGTATAACTACAATTTTGACATGGATTCTATGTGAAAACAATTGAATCATATCCTATTAATAGGTATCTTGCTTGATTTTTGGAAATGTAAGAACCTCCTTCATTCACAGAGCATTAGGTAAAACCAGGGTTTGACATTGGTTGTAAGTGAAAACAAGGGCATACTAGCAAAGTAAACTACTTAGTTGGAATTCAAAACTGAAGAACATCCTGCATTCTCAGAATATTATGTAAAACCAGTGTTTTGACATTGATTGTAAGTTAAAACCAGTGTGTCACAGCCAATTAAAGAACTAACGTGCTTACTTTTTACAACTGAAGAAACTACACCATTCAAAGAGTATATGTAAAACAAGAATTTTGACATTGATTGTAAGAGAAAACAAGTGCATAGCAGACAATTAAACAAGTAACTTGATTAGTGTTCAAAAATGAAGAACTCCTGCATTCACAGTGTTAGGTTAAGCCAATATTTTGACATTGATTATAAATGAAATCAAGTGTGTAACAGCTAATTAAGGGAGTAACTTGCTTAGTGTTCACAAATGAAGAAATGATCACATTTACAGAATGTTATTTATCACTTCTGCTTTGATAGTGACAGTGACTTGCTTAATTTTCACACTGAGAAACTACTGCATTCACATGTATTAGAAAAAACCAGGGTTTTGACATTGATTGTAAGTGAAAACAAGTGCATAGCAGCCAAATAAACAAGTAAACTGCTTACTTTTCAAAACCGAAAAAACTCCTACATTCACATAGCATTGGGTAAAACCAGTGTATTGATATTAACTGTAATAGAAAACAAGTACATTGCAGCCAATTAAATGAGGAACTTACTTAGTTTTCACAAGTGAAGAAATGACTGCATTTATAGAATATTATGTATCACCACTACTTTGACAGTGATTGTAAGTGAAAACAAGTATGTAGCAGGCAAATAAACTAGAAACTTGCTTAGTTTTCAAAACTGAGGGAACACATATATTCACAATGTGTTAGGTTAAACCCAGTGTTTTTTCATTGATTGTGAGAACAATGGCAAACAGCCCATTAACTAAGGAATGTGCCAAGTTTTTATAACTGAAGAAACCACTGAATTCACAGAGCATTATGTAAAACCAGTGTTTTGGCATTGATTGTAAGTGAAAACACATGCATAGAATCCAAATAAAGAAGGAAGTTGCATAGTTTTAAAAACTGAAGAACCTCCTTCATTTAGAGAGTTAGATAAAACCAGTGTTTTGATATTTATTGTATGTTAAAACAAGTTCATAGCAGCCAAGCATGGACTTGCTTTGTTTTCACAAATGAAGAAATGACTGCATTCACAGAATCTTATGTATCACCACTGCTTTGATATTGATTGTAAGTGAAAAGAAGTGTGAAGCAGGCAATTAAGGAAGTAACATGCCCTGTTTTCACAACTGAAGAAAACCTGCATTCACAGAGCGTTAAGTAAAACCAGGGTTTAGACATTGGTTGAAAGAGAATACACGTGCATAGCACCAAATGAAAAAGTAAATTGCTTAGTTTTCACAAATGAAGAAACTACTGCATTCACAAGTATTAGGTAAAACCAGAAATTTGACATTAATTGTAAGTGAAAATGAGTGCCTAGCAGCCAATTATGCAAGTAACTTGCTTAGTTAACAAAACAGAAGTGCCTTCTGCTTTCATAGATCATCAAGTAAAATCACTGTTTTGACATTGATTATAAGTGAGAATAAATACTGCAAATAACACAAGTAATTTGCTAAGATTTTAAAGCAGAATAACCTACTGCAATGACAGAGCATTAGGTAAAACCAGTTCTTTGACTTTGATGGTAAGTGAAAATAAATTTGAAGCAGGAAATTAAAAGAGTAACTTCCTCAATTTTCAGAACTGAAGAACCACTTACATTCACAAAGCATTAAGTAAAACCAGTTTTTTTATTGACTGTAAGTGAGAACAAGTGCAAAGCAGCCAAGTAAGGAAGTAACTTGCCAATTTTTCATAAGTGGAGAAACTCCTGCACTCACAGAGCATTAGGTAAAACCATCATTTTGACTTTGATTGTAAATGAAAACAAGTGACTAGTATCCTATTAAACATGTACCTTGCTTAATGTTTGAAAACTGAAGAACCTCCTTCATTCACAGAGCATTAGGTATAATCAGAGTTTTGACATTGGTGGTTAGTGAAAACATGTGCATAGCAGAAAATTAAACTACTTGCTTGGGATTCAAAACTGAAAGACCTCCTGCATTCACAGAACATCCCATAAAACCAGGATTTTGACATTGATTGTTAGTGAAAACAATTGTGTAGCAGGCAATTAAACAAGAAACTTGCTTAGTTTTCAAAATTGAAGATACCTCCTTCACTCACAGAACATTAGGTCAATCAAGTGTTTTGATATTGAATATAAGTGCAAAGTTCATAGGAGCCAATTAAAGAAATAACTTCCTTAGTCTTCACAAATGAAGAAATTACTGCATTCCCAGAACGTTAGGTAAAACCATGGTTTTCACATTGGTTGTAAGATTTAAAAAGTGCATAGCAGGCAATTAAAGAATAAACATGATTAGCTTTCACAACTGAAGAAACTACTGCATTCACAGATTGCTAGGTATCACAACTGATTTGACATTGACTGTAAGTGACAACAAGTGCAAAGCAGTCATTTAAAGAGGCAAGTTGCTAAGTTTTCCCAACTGAAAAACTTCTACATTCCAAGAGCATTTGGAAAACCATTATTTTGATATTCATTGTAATTTAAAAAAGCACATAACACCAATGAAAAAGTAACTTTCTCAGTTTTCACAACTACAATAAACAATTTCATTCTGAGCATATTAGGAAAAACCAGCATATTAAAATTGTAAGTAAAAACAAGTACATAGCAGCCAATTAAACAAAGACTTGTTTTTCACAAGTGAAAAAATGACAGCATTCACAGAATTTTATGTATTATCACTGCTTTGATTTTACTTGTAAGTGAAAAAATTGTGTAGCAATTAAATGAGTAATTTGCTTAGCCTTTGAAACTGAAGTACCACTTATATTCACAAAGTGTAATGTAAAACCAATGATTTTTCATTGATTGTAAGTGAGAACAAATGCAAAGAAGACAAGTAAGGAAGTAACATGTGAGGTTTTCAGAAGAGAAGGAACTCCTGCATTTACAGAGTTTTAGGTAAAAATACATTTTTGACATTTATTGTAAGTGAAAACAAGTGTGTAACAGGCAATTAAACAAGAAACTTGTTTAGGTTTCAAAACTGAAGAACTTCCTTCATTTCCTGAGTGTTCACTAAAACCAGGGTTTTTGACATTGGTTGTAAGTGAGAACAAGTGCATAGCAGGAAATTAATCTACTTGCTTAAAAGAAAAACTGAAGAACCTCATGCATTCACAGAGCATTTGGTAAAACCAGTGTTTTGACTTTGAATATAAGTGAAAACAAGCATGTGGCAGACAATTAAACAAGCAACTTACTTTTCAAAATCTAAGAACCTCCTTCATTCACAGAGAATTAGGTCAAACAAGTGTTGTGATATGTAATGTAAGTGAAAGTGCATAGCAGTCAATTAGAGAAATGACTTCTTAGTTTTCACAAATAAAGAAACTACTGCATTCCAAGAACCTTAAGTAAAACCATGGTTTTGATATTGATTGTAAGTGAAAACATGTGCATAGCAGCCATTTAAAGAAATAAATTCCTTAGTTTTGAAAAATGAAGTAACTACCGCCTTCCTAGAATGTTAGGTAAAACCATGCTTTTGACATTGGTTGTAAGTTAAAACAAGTGCATAGCAGTCAATTAAAGAAGTAACATTCTTAGTTTTCACAACTGTAGAAACTGCTGCATTCACAGAGTGTTAGGTATCACAACTGATTTGCAATTGAATGTAAGTGAAAACATTCACAACTGATTTGCCATTGAATGTAAGTGAATGTAAGGTGCATAGTAGTCATTTAAAGAAGTAAATTGCTTATCTTTCCCAATGTAAGAAAATAGTACATTCCAAGAGCATTAGGTAAACCATTGTTTTGTCATTGATTGAAAGTGTAAACAAGTGCATAGCACACAATGAAAAAGTAACTTGCTTAGTTTTCACAATTTAAAGAAATATCTGCATTCCCAACCTATTATGTAAAACCAGCTTATAGACCTTCAAAGTGAAAACAAGTGTATAGCATGCTATTAAACTAGTAATTTGCTTAATTTTCAAACCTGAAGACCTTCTGCATTTATAGAGCATTAGGTAAAAGCACTGTTTTGGCATTGATTGTATGTGAGAATAAATACCAGCAAATTACACAAGTAACTTGCTTAGAATCCAAACCAGAATAACCTACTGCATTCATAGAGAATTATGTAAATCAGTGCCTTCATACTGATTATAAATGAAAACATGTGTGCAGCAGGAAATTAAATGAGTAACATGCATAGTTTTCCAAACTGAAAGAACACTTTCATTAGCAAAGTTTTAGGTAAAGCCAGTGTTTTTCATTGATAGTGAAAACAAGGGCAAAAGAGCCAAGTAAGGAAGCAACATGCCTAGTTTTCACAAATGAAGAATCTCCTGCATTCACAGAGTGTTAGGTCAAACCACAATTTTGACATTGATTGTAAGTGAAAAGAAGTGTGTAGCAGGCAATTATATGAGCAACTTATTTAGTTTTAAAACTGAATAACTACTTACATTCACAAAGGTAAAACCAATGGTTTTTCATTGATTGTAAGTGAGAAGTAAATAGTATCCTATTAAATAAGAACCTTGCTTAATTTTTGAAAATGAAGAACCTCCTTCATTCACAGAGTTATATAAAACCATGGTTTGACATTGGTTTAAAGTGTGAAAGTAAGTGCATAGTCACAAATTAAGCTGCATGCTTGGAATTTAAAAGTGAAGAACCTCATGCATTCACAGAGAATTAGGTAAAACCAGTTTTGACATTGACTGTAAGTGAAAACAAGTGTGTAGCAGGCAATTAAACAAGCAACTTGCTTAGCTTTTAAAATTGGAGAACCTCCTTTATTCACAGAGAATTGGGTTAAACAAATGTTTTGATATTGAATGTAAGTGAAAACAAGTGCATAGCAGCCATGTAAAGAAATAACTTCCCTAGATTTCACAAATGAAGAAAGTACTTTATTCTCAGAATGTTAGGTAAAACCAAGGTTTTGACATTGATTGTAAGTTAAAATGAGTCTGTAGCAGCCAAGTAAAGAAGTAACGGGCTTAGTTTCCACAACTGAAGAAAATAATGCATTCACAAAGTCTTAGGTATCACTACTGAATTACCACTGACTTTAAGTGAAAACAAATGCATAGCAGTCATTTAAAGAAGTAAATTGCTTAGTTTTCCAAACTGAAGACACTAATGCATTCCAAGAGCATTAGTTAGACCATTGTGTTGTCATTGATTGTAAGTGAAAACAAGTCCATAGCACCCAATTAATAAATAACTTGATTAATTTTCACAACTTGGAGAAACAACTGCATTCTCAACATGTAAGGTAAAACCAGCATAATGACATTGTAATTTAAAACAAGTGATAGCAGCCAATTAAAAAAGTAACTTGCTTTGTTTTCAAAACTGAAGGACATTCTGCATTCAGAGAGCATTAGATAAAACCAGTGTTTTGACATTGATTGTAAGTGAAAACAAGTGCCACGGCAGAAACAATTTGCTTAATTTTAAATGTTGAAGAACCTCTTACTTTCACAGAGTATTAGGTAAAATCAGTGTTTTGACATTTATTATATGTCAAAACATGTGCATAGCAGCCAATAACACAAGGACTTGCTTGTTCTTCAGAAGTGAAGAAATGACAGCATTCAAAGAATATGTATCACCACTGCTTTGACATTGATTATAAGTGAAAACAAGTGTGAAGCAGGCTATTAAATGAGTAAGTTACCTAGTTTTCAAAAATTATGAACCACTTACATTCACAAAGCATTAGGTAAAACCAGTATTTTTTCATTGAATATAATTGGGAAGAGAATAGTATATTTTTAAACAAGTACCTTGCTTAATTTTTGAAAATTGAAGAACCTCCTTCATTCACACACTTTTAGCTAAAACCAGTGTTTTGATATTTTTTGTAAGTGAAAACGTGTGTAGCAGGCAATTAAACAAGCAATTTGCTTAGTTTTCTAAATTGAAGAACCTCCTTCATTCACAGAGCATTAGGTCAAACAGGGGTTTGATAATGAATGTAAGTGAAAACAAGTACATAACAGCCAATTAAAGAAATAACCAATAGTTTTCACAAATGAAGAAACTACTGCATTCATTGAACATTTGGTAAAACCACAGTTTTGACATTGGCTGAAATTTAAAATGTGCATACCACCTGATCAAAGAGGTAACATGCTTAATTTTTAAAACTGAAGAAATTAGTGCATTCACAGAGTGTTATATATTACATCTGATTTGCTATTGACTGTATGTAAAAACAGGTATGTAAGAGTCATTTAAAGAAGTAAATTGCTTAGTTTTCAAAACAGAGGAACCACTTACACTCACAAAGTGTTAGATAAAACCAGTGTATTTTCATTGAGTGTGAGAACAAGTGCAAAGCAGGCAATTAAGGAAGTAACGGGCCAGTTTTCACAATTTAAGAAACTTCTGTATTCACAGATTGTTAGGTATCACAAATGATTTGCCATTGACTGTAAGTGGAAACAAGTGCAAAGCAGTCATTTGAAGAAGTAAATTGCTTCATTTTCCCAACTGAAGAAACTACTGCATTCCAAGACCCTTAGGTAAAGGGTCTTTTTTTTTTCTGGTCATTGATTCTAAGTGAAAACAAGTGCATAGCACCCAATAAAAATGCAACTTGCTTAGTTTTCACAACTTGAAGAAACAACTGCATTCTCATCGTATTAGGTGAAACCAGCAAATTGACATTGTAAGTGAAAACAAGTGCATAGCTGCCAATTAAAGAAGTAACTTGCTTAGTTTTCAAAACTGAAGAACGTCCTGGATTCAAAGAGCTTTAGGTAACACCAGTATTTCCATATTGACTGTGAGAACAAGGGCCATAGCAGCCAAATAAAGAAGTAATTTGCTTAGTTACCAAAACTGAAGGACCTCCTACATTCACAGAGCTTTTGATAAAACCCATGTTTTGATAATTATTGCATGGGAAAACAAGTGCATATCAGCCAATTAAAGAACAACTTGCTTGTTTTTCACAATTGAAGAAATGACTGTGTCCACAGAATCTTATATTTGACCACTGCTTTGACATTGATTGTATGTGTAAAGAAGTGTTAAGCAGGCAACTAAATGGCTAACTTTCTTAGTTTTCAAAACTGAAATATGACTTACATTCACAAAGCCTTAGCTAAAACCAGTGATTTTTCATTGATTGTAAATGAAAAGAATTGAATAGTATCCTATTAAACAATTATCTTGCTTAATTTTGGAAAACAGAAGAACCTCTTTCATTCACAGATTGTTAGGTAAAACCAGGGTTTTGACATTGATTATAAGTTAAAACAAGTGAATTCTATCCTATTACACAAGTACTTTCCTCATTTTATGAAAATAGAAGAACCTCCTTCATTCACAGAGCATTAGGTAAAACCCGGGTTATGACAGGAGTTTTAAGAGAAAACAAGTGCATAGCACTAAATAAAAAAATAACTTGCTTAGTTTTCACAAATGAAAAAACTACTGCATTCAGAAGTATTAGGTCAAACCAGCATTTGACATTGATTTTAAGTGGAAACAAGTGTGTAATAGTCAATTATATGAGTAACTTATTACTTTTCAAAACTGAACAACCCCCTGCATTCATGGAGCATTAGATAAAACCACTGTTTTGGCATTGATTGAAAGTGAGAATAAATACCAAAAATTGACACAAGCAACTTTCATAGAATTCAAAAGAGAATAACCTACAGCATTCACAGTGCATTAGGTAAAACTAGAGCTTTGACATTGATTGTAAGTGAAAAGAAGTGTGCGGCAGGCAGTTAAATGTGTAACTTGCATAGTTTTCCAAGCTGAAGGACCACTTACATTCACAAAGTGTTGGGCAAAGCCATTGTTTTTCATTGATTGTGAGAAAAAGTGCAAACCAACCAATTAAGGAAGTAACATGCCTGGATTTCACAACTGAAGAAACTCCTGCATTACTAGAGTGTTAGGTAAAACCACCATTTTGGCATTGATTGTAAGTGAAAAGTGTGTAGCAGGCAATTAATTGAGGAACTTGTTTTGTTTTCAAAACTGAATAGCCACCTACATTCACAAAGCATTAGGTAAAACCAGTGTTTATACATTGACTGTTAGCAGCCTATTAAATAACTAATGTGCCAAGATCTCACAACTGAAGAAACTGCTGCATTCACAGAGCATTAGGTAAAACCACCATTTAGAGATTGATTGTAAGTGAAAAGAAATGTGTAGTATGCAATTAAATGTGTAACTCACTTAGTTTTCAAAACTGATAAACCACTTACATTTAGAAAGGTGAAACCAGGTTTTTTTTCATTGAATGTAAATGAGAAGAAGTGAATAGTATCCTATTAGACAAGTACCTTGCTTAATTTTTGAATATTGAAGAACTTCCTTCATTCATAGGGTGTTAGATAAAACAAAGGTTTTGACATTGATTGCAAGTGAAACAAGTGAATAGTATTTCATTAAACACGTATCTTCCTTAATTTATGAAAACTGAACCCCCTTCATTCACAGAATGTTAGGTAAAACCAGGGTTTTCACATTTGTTGTAAGAGAAAACAAGTTAATAGCAGCAAGTTAAACTACTTGCTTGGAATTCAAAACTGAAGAACCTCATGGATTCACAGTGAATTAGGTAAAATCAATGTTTTGGCATTGACTGTAAGTGAAAACAAGTGTGTAGCAGCTTATTAAAGAAAACTTCCTTAGTTTTCACAAATGAAGAAACTACTTCATTCCCAGAATATTAGGTCATACCATGGTATTGACATTGGATGTTAGTTAAAACAAGTGCATAGCAGCAAATTAAAGATGTAACATGCTTTTTTTCACAACTGAAAAAACTACTGCATTCACAAAATATTAGGTATCACAACTGATTTGCCATTGACTGTAAGTGAAAACCAGTTTGCCACATCCATTTAAAGAAGTAAATTGCTTACTTTTCACTATTGAAAAATCTAGCGCATTACAATAGGTTGTTTTGTCATTGATTGTAAGTTAAAACAAGTGCATAGCACCCAATGAAAAAGAAACTTGCTTAGTTTTCACAAGCTAAAGAAACACCTGCATTCTTAGTGTATTTGGTAAAACAGAACATTAACATTGTAAATGAAACAAGTGCATACCAGCCAATTAAACAAGTAACTTGCCTAGTTTTCAAAACTGAATCACATACTTCATTCATGGAGCATTAGATAAAACTATTGTTTTGACATTGATTGAAAGTGTAAACAAGAGCCATAGCACTCCAATAAAGAAGTAATTTGTTTAGGTTTCAACATACAGGAATCTCCTACATTCACAGAGCATTACTTAAAACCAGTGATTTTATTTTTATTTTTTTGAAAACAAGTGCATAGCAACCAATTAAACAATGATTTGCTTGATTTTCACAAGGGAAGAAATGACTGCATTCACGAATCTTATATATTTCCACTGCTTTGACATTGATTGTAACAGAAAAGAAGTGCAAAGTAGGCAATCAAGAGAGTAGCTTGCTTAGTTTTCAAAACTGAAGAACCAGTAACATTAACAAAGCATTAGGTAACACCAGTGTTTTTTCATTGATTGTAATTGAGAAGAAAGGCAAAGCAGCCAAATAAGGAAGTATCATGCCTAGTTTTCACCACTGAAGTAACTCATGCATTTATAGAGGGTTAGGTAAAACCACCATTTTGATATTGATTGTAAGTGAACAGAGGTCAATAGTATCCTATTAACAAAGTACATTACCTAATTTTGGAAACTGAAGAACCTGCATCTTTCACAGGGCATTAGGTAATATAAGGGTTTTATAATGTTTGTAAGTGAAAACGAGTGCATAGCACACAATGCAAAAGTAACCTGTTCAGTTTTAACAACTTGAAGAAACAAATGCATTCCCAGCATATTAGGTATAACAAGCACATTTTCATTGTAAATGAAACAAGTGCATATCAGTCAATTAAACAAGTAACTTGGTTTGTTTTCGAAACTGAAGAACCTACTGCATTCAGAGAGCATTAGGTAAAACCAGTGTTTTAGCATTGAATGTAAGTGAAAACAAGTGCCATAGCAGCTCAATAAAGAAGTAATTTCTTTAGTTTTCAACACTTAGGAAACTCGTACACTCAGAGAGCATCACATAAAACCAGTTTTTTTTTTATATTTATTGTATGTGAAAGAAACACATAAAAGCCAATTAAAGAAGGATTTGCTTGGTTTTCACAAGTGAAGGAATGACTGCATTCACAGAATCTTATGTACCACCACTGCTTTGATATTGATTGTAAGTGAAAAGAAGTGTGAAGCAGGCAATTAAATGAGTAACTTGCTTAGTTTTCAAAACTGAAGAACCACTTAAATTCACAAAGCATTATGTAAAACCAGTTTTTTTCATTGATTGTAATTGAAAACAAGCATAAAGCATCCAATTAAGGAAGTAAAGTGCCTAGATTTCAGAACTGGAGAAACTCCTGCATTTATAGAGTGTCAGGTAAAATAAACATTCTGACATTAATTGTAAGTGAAAACAAGTGTGTAGCAGGCAATTAAACAAGCAACATGCTTTGTTTTCAAAACTGAACCTACATTCACAGAGCATTAGGACAAACAAATGTTTTGACTTTGAATGTAAGGGAAAACAAGTTCATAGCAGCCACATAAAGAAATAAATTCTTATTTTTTGCAAATTAATCAACTACTGCATTCCAAGAATTTAGGCAAAACCATGGTTTTGACATTGTTCTTAAGTTAAAACAGGTGCATAGTAGCCAATTAAATAAGTAATGTGCTTAATTTTCACAAATGAAGAAACTACTGCCTTCACCTAGTGTTAGGTTTCACAAGTGATTTGCTATTGACTGGAAGTCATAACAAGTGCATAGCATTTATTTAAAGATTTTAATTGCTTGGAATTCCCAAATGAAGAAACTACTGCATTTCAAGAGCATTATGTAAACCATTGTTTTGTCATTTATTGTAAGTGAAAACAAGTGCATAGCACCCAATGAAAAAGTAACTTGCTTAGTTTTCAAAACTGAAGAACGTACTGTATACACAGAGCATTAGATAAAACCAGTGTTTTGGCATTGATTGCTAGTGAAAACAAGTGTGTAGCAGACAGTTAACAAGGAACTTGCTTGTTTTCCAAACTGAATAACCTCCTTCATTCACAGAATATTAGGTCAAACAATTGTTTTGATTTTTAATGTAAGAAAAACAAGTGCAAGGCAGCCAATTCAACAAGTAACAAGCTTAATATTCAAAACTGAAGAACCTACTGCATGCATAGAGTATTAGGTAAAACTAGTGCTTTTCAAAAATTGCAAGTGAGAATAACTGCAAAGCAGTCAATTAAGGAAGTAATGTGCCTGGTTTCACAACTGAAGAAACTCCTGCATTTACAGAGGGTTAGGTGAAATCACCATTTTGACATTGACTGTAAGTGAAAACAAGTGAATAGTATCCTATTAGATAGGTATCTTCCTTAATTTTTGAAAACTTAGGAAATTCCATCATTCACAGGGCCTTAGGTAAAACCAGGAATTTGACATTGGTTGTAAGTGAAAACAAGTGCATAGCATCCAATGAAAAAGAAACTGGCTTAGTTTTCAAAGCTGAAGAAACTACAGCATTCACAAATATTAGGTAAAACCCACATTTTAACATTGATTGTAACATGAAAATAAGTGTGTAACAGCCAATTATACAAGTAACTTGCTTAGTTTTCAAAACTGAAGGACCTCTTCTATGATAGAGTTAGGTAAAACCACTGTTTTGACATTGATTGTAACTGAGACTAAGTACCAGCAAATAACACAAGTAACATGCTTAGAATTCATAACAAATAATCTCCTGCATTCACAGAGCATTAGGTAAAACCAGTTCCCTGACATTGATTGTAAGTGAAAAGAAGTGGACAGCAGAAAATTAAATGAGTAACTTGCATAATTTTCCAAACAGAAAAACCACTTACATTCACAAAGCATTACATAAAACCAGTGTTTTTTCATTGATTGTGAGAACAAGTGCAGAGCAGCCAATTAAGGAAGTAACATGCCTAGTTTTCACAAATGAAGAAACTTGTTCATTCACAGAGCATTAGGTAAAAACAACATATTGACATTGATTATACATGAAAAGAATGTTGTAGCAGGCAATTAAATGAATAACTGGCTTAGTTTTCAAAAATGAAGAACCACTTTCATTCACAAAGTGTTATGGAAAACCAATGTTTTCTCATTGGTTGCAAGTGAGCAGAAATGAAGAGTATCTTCTTAAACAAGTACCTTGTTTAATTTTTGAAAATTGAAGACCCTCCTTCATTCAATGAGTTTTAGGTATAACCAGGGTTTTGAAATATGTTATAAGTGAAAACAAGTTCATAGCACCCAATGAAAAGTAAGTAGCTTATTTTTCACAACTTGAAGAAACAACTGTGTTCTGAGTATATTAGGTAAAACCAGCATATTGACATTGCAACTGAATACAAGTGCATAACAGCCAATTACACAAGTAACTTGCTAGTTTTCAAAACTGAAGTACATCCTGAATTTACAGAGCATTGGGAAAACTAGTGTTTTCACATTGATGGTCAATGAAAACAAGTGCCATAGTTGCCAAATAAAAAGTAACTTGCTTAGTTTTCTAAAATGAAGAACCCCCTACATTCACAGAGCATTAAGTAAAATCTGTGTTTTGATATTTACTGTATGTGAGAAAAACTGCATAGCAGTAAATTAAAAAAATATTTACTTGGATTTCACTACTGAAGAAATGACTGCATTCACAGAATCTTATGTATCTCACTTCTTTGACATTGTGAGTGAAAAGAAGTGTGAAGCAGGCAGTTAAACAAGAAACTTGCTTAGTTTTAAAAACTGAAGAACCACTTACATTCACAAAACTTTGAATAAAACTCGTGTTTTTTCATTGATTGTAAGTGAGGAGAAGTGAGTAGTATCCTATTAAACAAGTACCTTGCTTAATTTTTGAAAATTGAAGAACCTCCTTCATTCACAGAGTGTTAGATAAAACCAGTGTTATTTTATTTCTGTTTTGTTTTGTTTATATTTTTTATATTTTAAAAGATGCATAGATTACATAAATATTACACAAAAATTTTAGGTATTTCCATGTCACCACCTCCCAAACCTCCCATAACCTCCCACCTAAACATCTTTCATTAGTGTGGCATATCCCCTTCAATGGATATACACTTCCTGGGGTTTGCCACTAAGCATGGACCATAGTTCACATTGTATACCACACTCTCTCCAACACAGTTCTGCATGTTATATGCTGATGTAAAATGGCCTATATTTATCATTGTAATGTCATTCAGGATAATTCCCAAGTCCTGAAAAAGCCCCTGTATTATAACTGCTTTTCCATATCCCTGTCACAAAAGCATCCAGTTACCACTGGCTCCACCTCAATGTTGTAATTTTTCCATTGCTTAAATCATAATATGTCTACAACAGAACACCAGTAAGTCCACTCTAGTCCATAGCTCTGCCCCCAATATTGAGGAGTCTGGGTTGGTGATATACACTCTATCTCCAAGTGAGAGGGGCTTATAGCCTATGGATAAGATGGATGGGATTACTCTGCCTGCAGCTGCAGACTCTTTCCAATCCCTGGGATGGCAGTTGTCCATCATTATCTCTTTGACAGTTGACTTGGGTGAGTCCATTGAGCTGTAGTTTAGAAGTTGCAGCTCCACCAAGATTCCAGGCACAGCTGGCACATGGGCAGGAGAAAGTCTCCATTATCTGGAAATACACCTACAAACACCAGCACCACATATAGGATTGAGTAGAAGGGACTGATGGTCCATGTGCAGGAAGGATTTATTTGAGTCCAAATCTGTCACTCTCAGGAGCACAGATTCCAAAGTATAGCCCACTGATAAGGCATCAATCTCTGGCACTATCCCCCCTGATTTAGGACCTGGACATCTCCAGAACCCTCAGGAGCCCCTCTGTGTGGTGTGATCTCTATGAGATCCCACTGAGGTGTGTGTGAGCCTTATCTGTGGGATGACCTCCATCTCTTTGAAGTATCTTAGCCATATGAACTCATTTGTCTTTACCCTTTCCCCCTTTTATTCAAGGTATTTTTCCGGTCATATTGCTAGTTGGCACTTGTAATTAATCCCTTGTTGCCAGGGAGGCTCATATCAGAAGTCATGTTCCACACTATGGGGAAGGTAATACATTCATGTACTGAGTTCGGCTTTGAGAGAGGGCACATTTGAACAACAAGGAGGCTCTCGGGGTGGGGCAAACTTAGGCACCCTGTAGCAGTAGGCTAAATTTCAATTGCAATAGCAAAGAATCATAAGGCTAGCCATCAATAACAAGAACCCATTAGTTGGTCATTCTCCTTTGCCAGACACAGCCCCTATATTTGGGGGATTGTTGCTGCTTTCTTGGAGACTGTGGCAGAGCTCTCTAGGCTAGGAATTCAGTATTCTCTCATTTATTGAGTGATTCCCCACCCACTGGGACCAAGCTCCACCCCTTGATCATTTGAACAATTTTATATATCTTTCATGTATATTCAGGTGAACTTCCTCCCATGAAACCCCCATCCCAAACACCCCCACCAATGATCTGTCCCCATTGTAACACTTCTGTGATCAAAACCTTCTTTGAGGAAGAAGCCCGTATAATACCTAAATATATTAATAGGAAAATGAAATAATAATGATAAATTTAATAGAAGTGATAAAATACATGGAATCTTAAAAAACACTAAAAATAAAATTAAATTAAAGGATTGGTATATTCAAATATGAGAAAAAACAAAAAATTAAAAAAAAATTTTTTTAACATTCTTCCTTTTATCACTGCATTATTGGGTGTCCAGTCTATACTGTGGCACCTGCCCCCTCTCACTCCCCAGTGTCTCCCAAATTTTCATTTAATTTTCAAAAAAGTTTTAGGTCACAGCAAAGTCACACACAGAACACTAGAGACTCTCTTATACCCAAACTCCTCCCCCTTTCATCACCCCATATTAAAACCATTTTGTATGTGGATGTTAGCATTGTTATAACAGCTATACAGATAGTGAGATAGAGCTACTAAACATTGTCAATGTTTTACAGTATAGTTTACAATTTAGATGGTATAGTTTAATAATTTTTTATGATATTTACCATTTCCAGTGTCCATCACTGTAAGGTAGTGAAAAACATTTTCCCTGACCACTAAATACCTCCTTTTTGATCTTTTCTGTTCCTTTCTCCCCATATCCCTAGGGCACATGACACCCCCAGTCTTGACTCATTGGGTGAAAAAATTCATAGTTACATGCAATAAAAGGTCTTGACATGCTAAAAATCCTCCCATATTAGGATGAACCCTTGCTCATAAGAGATATCTGTTTCTGGGTGAATCAGTCCTCCCAATGATGGGGGTCCATATTTTCTCACTCACCCTGTGGGCCACCACTCCCTGGTACAACACATTATGACAGGATGACCTCTCAAACACTCCCCAGAAGCCCACTCCAGAGGTACCCCAATCTGAATGCCCCCCACCTACACCCTAAACCAGTGACACTGCCTTGTCATAATTATATAAGAGCATTCCCACTCCTGTACTTTCAACCTCATACCCACAAATCCCATGTTTACCTCGACTCTCTCCTATCTCTCCCCTCAGTATCCTGGGTATCTAACCTACCCTTCCTAATCTACACACCTGTCCACCCTGCACCACCAAACCCAGTAATATCACTACCCACCAGTCTTATCCTTCAATAGGCAACTATGCTCTATCACTTTACCATAGATTATGTCCATATGGGTGATGGCTCACAAGTTTCTCTTCCCTTTCACTCTCTTGTTAACCTATATTTCAGTCAATAGTTCTCAGAGACTGATCACTTTCCTCGGTTCAAATCACTGAGGTCATATTCTGTTCATCAATCCATGCGTGGCTTGCTTCACAAAGATAAGGTCTTCAAGACTCATCCATATTTTTCCATGATTTAGCACTTTATTCATTTTCAGAGCTGAGTAATATTCCATTGTATGTATGTACCACATTTTGTTTATCTATTCATCTGCTGATGGGCACCGAGATTGATTCCAAATTTTAACAATAGTGAATGATGCTGCTATGAACATTGGTGTGCATATATCTGTTTGTGTCTTTGCTTTCAATTCTTCTGGGTATAAACACAGCAGTGAAATTGCTGTATCATACAGAATATCTATTTTTAGTTTTTTGAGGAACTGCCAAACTGTCCTCCACAGTGGCTGGGCCATTCCACAATCCCACCAGCAGGGGATGAGGGTTCCAATTCCTCCACATCCTCTCCAACACTTATAGTGTGCAGTGTTTTTGATAACTGTTATTCTGATGGGTGTAAGATGGTATCTCATTGTAGTTTTGATTTTCATTTCCCTAATAACAATGTTGAGCATTTTTTCAGGTGCTTTTTAGAATACACTTTTTTTCACTTGTATTTCTTCCTTGGAAAAGTGTCTTTTCAGGTCACTTGCTCATTTTTTAAAGTGGGTTGTTTGTCTTTTTTATTTTTAAGGTGTAGCATTTCTTTATATATGCAGGATATTAGGCTCCTATCAGATATACGGTTGCCAAATATTTTCTCCCATTATGTAGGCTGCCTTTTAATTTTCTTAATAAGGTCCTTTGAGGTGCAGAAATTTTTAATTTTGAGGAGATCCCATTTATCTATTTTTTCTTTTGCTGTTTCTCCTTTGGGTGTGAAGTTCATGAAACCATATCTTATTATATGGTCCTGTAGATGCTCCCCTACGTTACCTTCCAAGGTCTTTATGGTTTTGCCTCTTATATTTAGATCTTTGACCTATCTTGAATTGATTTTTGTATAAAGTGTGAGATGGTATTCTTCTCTCGTTCTTTTGGATATGGACATCCAGTTCTCCAAGCACCACTTGTTAGAGTCCATTCTTCCCCAACTGAGTGGTCTTGGTGGCCTTGTCGAATATCACATGACTGCATGTGCGAGGATCTATATCAGAACTCTCAATTTGGTTCCATTGTTCAGTAGGTCTGTCCTTGTGCCAATACCATACAGTATTGAGCACTGTAGCTTTGTAGTATGTTTTAAAACCAGGTAGTGAGAAACTTCCAAATTCATTTTTCTTTCTCAATATGTCTTTGGTTATTTAGGGCCTCTCACCTTTCCAAATATATTTGTAGTTAGTTTTTTCAGTTCCTTGAAAAATACCGTGCTGATTTTTATTGGGATTGCATTAAATCTGTAGATTAGTTTGGGTAGGATAGACATCTTGATGATGTTTAGTCTTCTTATCCATGAACAAGAAATATTCTTCCATTTATTTAAGTCTCCTTTGGTTTCTTTTAACAGTGTTGTGTAGTTTTCTGTATATAAGTCCTTTGCATCTTTAGTTAAATTTATTCCTAGGTATTGGATTATTTTAATTACTATTGTAAATGGTATATTTTCTTGATTTCCTCCTCCAATTGCTCATTATTCATGTACAGAAATGCTACTGGTTTTTGAGCATTGGTCTTATAGCCTGCAGCATTACTGAACTCCTTCATAAGTTCTAGAAGCTTTCTTGTAGATTTCTCAGGGCTTTCTACATATAGGATCATGTCATCTGCAAATAATTAAATTTTTACTTCTTTTCAATTTGGATGTCTTTTATATCATTTTCTTGCCTCTGTGCTCTAGCAAGTACTTCTAAGCCAATGTTAAATAAGAGTGGTGATAGTGGGCACCTTGTCTTGTTCCTGAACTCAGAGTGAAGGCTTTTAGAATTTCACCATTGAAGATGATGTTAGCTTTGGGTTTTTCATATATACCCTTTATCATATTTGGAAAATTTCCTTGTATTCCTATCTTTTGTGTGTTTTATCAAGAAAGAATGCTGTATTTTGTCAAATGCTTTTTCTACATCTTTAGAGAAAATCATGTGAGTTTTTTCTTTCAATATTTTTATGTGGGGTATTACATTGATTGATATTCTTATATTGAACCATCCTTGTGTAACTGGGATGATACCTACTTGGTCATTGTGTATAATTCTTTTGATAAGTTGTCGATTGCAATTGGCAAGTATTTTGTTGAGTATTTAACACTTAGGTTCATTAGAGAAATTGGTCTGTAATTTTCCTTTTTTGTGGTATCTTTGTTTGACTTTGTTTTAGGGTAATATTGGCATAATAGAATGAGTTAGGCAATGTTCCTTTACTTCTATTTTTTGGAAAAGCTTAGGCAGGAATGGTGTTAGCTCTTTCCAGAGTGTTTGGTAGAATTCAGCTATGAAGACCTCTGGTCCTGGGCTCTTCTTAATTGGAAGGTTTTTAAGACTGAGTCTCTTTACTTGTAATTGGACTGTTGAGTTAATCAATTTCTTCTTTTATCAATGTAGGGTGTTTGTGAGTTTCTAGAAATTTGTCCATTTCCTCCAAATTATCATTCTTGTTGGCATATAATTTTTCAAAGTATCCTCTTAAGATATCCTTTATTTCTGTGGGGTCAGTAGTGATATCCACTTGCTCATTCCTTATTTTGTGTATTTTTGTGTATTTTCTTCCCTTTTTCTTTGGTAGTCTGGCTAAGGATTTGTCAATTTTACTGATCTTCTCTAAGAACCTGGTTTCAGTTTTGTTTATTTTTTCTAGGGCTTTCTTGTCTATTTCATTTAGTTCTGCTCTAATCTTTGTTATTTCCTTCTTTCTACTTCCTTTAGGTTTAATTTGTTATTGTTTTTCCAATGCCTCCAAGTGTGCAGTTAGGTCTTCAATTTTAGCTCTTTCTTCTTTTATAATGTATGTATTTATGGCTATGAACTTCCCTCTCAGGACAGCTTTGGGTGCATCCTATAGGTTTCAATATGTTGTGTTGTCATTTTCAATAGTTTCAAGGTACTTACTGATTTCATTTGAGGTTTCCTCCTTGACACACTGTTTGTCTAAGTGTATTTTTTAACTTCCATATCTTTGTGTCTAATCTGTTTCTCTGGCCTTTAGTGATTTCCAAATTCATCCCACTGTGGTCAGAGAAATTACTTTGTATAATCTCACTCTTTCTGAATTCATTGAAAGTTGTTCTGTGGCCTAGCATATGTATTTTAGAGTATTATCCATGTGCACTCGAGAAGCATGGAAATCCTGCTGGATTTGGGTGCAGAGTTCTGTATATGTCTATTAGGTCCATATCCTCTAATGTATTTTTCAGAGTCTTTGTTTCTTTATTGATTCTCTGTCTAGATGTTCTGTCTAATGGTGATAATGGTGTATTAAAGTCCCTCATTATATTTGCAGAGGCATTTATTTCTGCACTTCATTTTTCCAGATTTTGCCTCATGTATATTGAGGCAACCTGATTAGGTGCATAAATGTTTATGATTGTTCTCTCTTTTTGAGAGATTACTCCTTTTACTAATATGTGCTGTCCACCTTTGTCTCTTACAATAGTTTTGCATTTAAAGTTTATTTTGTCTGATATTAGGATTGCTACTCCTGCCCATTTTTGGTGGTATTGTATGCTTGTAAAATTGTTTTCCAGCCATTCACTTTCAGCATCCTTGAATCCCTAGGTGGATGATGGGTTTCTCGTAGGCAGCATATAGATGGATCATATTTCCATATCCATTCTGCCAATCTGTGTCTCTTGAGTGGTGAATTTAATCCATTATCATTCAGTGTTATTTATCACAATAAATTTACTTCTTCCATATTTTCTTTTGGTTAATGTGTGTCATATGCTGTTTTCATTTATCTTTTTTGTCTTTTTAGTTCTTTTTACACTTTTCTCCAACTCTCTTTCCCTTGTTTTTTCCTTTCAACTTGTAGAACCTCTTTTAGTATTTCTTGAAGTGCTGGTTTATTACTGGCATACTCCCTTAATTTCTATGTAACTGTGAATATTTTCAACTCTCCATCTTTTGTGAATGCTAGTTGTGTTGGATTGAGAATTAGTGGATGGAAGTTTTCTTCTTTTAGTACTTTGACTATGTCATACCACTGTCTTCATGCCTCCATGGTTTCAAATGAGAAAAAAGCACTTAATTTTATTGTGTTTTCCTTGTATGTGATGGTTCTCTTTCCTCTTGCTGCCTTTAGAATTTTCTCTTTGTCTTGAGCATTGGACATTTTGGCAAGTATATGTTTTGGAGTTGGCCTGTTTAGATTAATACTGTTTGGGGTGCACTGTGCATCCTGGACATGTACATCCACCTCTCTCAATAGGGTTGGGAAGTTTTCAGCCATTATTAAACCAGGGTTTTGAAGTTGGTTGTAAGTCAAACCATGGCAAAAGCTGCCAATGAAAAGAGGATCTTGCTAAGTTGTCAAAACTGAAGAAACCTCGGCATTCAGAGTGAGTTAGGAAAAAAAGTGTTTTTAATTTTATTGTAAGTGAAAAGAAGTACATTGCAGCCAAGGAAACAGGTATCTTGCTTAGTTTTCAAACCTGAAGAAACCACTGCATTGGCATAGCATTTTGTAAAAGCAGTGTTTTGACATTGATTGTGAGTGAAAGCAAGTGCATAGCAGTCAAGGAAACAAGTATCATACTCACCTTTAAAAATTGAAGTGCCTCCTGCATTCGCAGAGCATTAGATAACACCTGTGTTTTGAAGTTGATTGTAGGTGAAAACACGTGCATAGCAGCAAATGAAAGAAGAATGTTACATAGATTTCAAAAGTGAAGAAACCACTGCTTTGGCCTAGACAAAGTGGTGTTTTGATATTGGTTATAAGTGATAACATGTGCATAGCATCCAAGAAAACAATTATCATATTTACTTTACAAAAGGGAAAAAACTCCTGTTTTCACAGAGCATTAGGTGAAAACCAGGATTTTGAAGTTGCTTGTAACTCAAAACAAGTGCATACTTCAAATGAAATGAGGATCTTGCTTAGTTTTCAAAACTGGAGAACCTCTGCATACAATCTGTGTTAGGTAAAACTAGTGTTTGCCTTTGATTCTCAATGAAAACAAGTGCATGGAAGCCAAGGAAACAAGTAACTGTCTTAGTTTTCAAAAATGAAGAAATTAGTACATCAGCATAGCACTAGGTAAAACAGTGTTTTGACACTCATTGTAAATGAAAACAAGTGCATATCAGTCAAGGAAACAAGTATCTAACTTACTTTACAAAAGTGAGGCACCTCCTGTGTTCACAAAGCAATAAGTAAAACCAGAATTTTGACATTGATTATAAGTGGCAACTCGTGCATAGCAGGCACTGGAAAAATTTTATTTCTTAGATTTCAAAATTAAAGAATCAACTGTATTCACAGGGAATTAAGTTAAACAAGGGTTTTGAAGTTGATTTTATGTCAAAAGATGTGCATAGTCTCCAATGAAATGTGTATATTGCTTAGTTTTCAAAACTGAAGAAACCCCTGTATTCAGAGACTGTTAGGTAAAACCAGTGGTTTGACTTTGATAATAAGTGAAAACATGTGCAAAGTAGTCAATGAAACAAGTTTCAGTCTTATCTTACTGTATTCACAGAGTGTTAGGTAAAATGTTTTTTGAAGTTGATTTTAAGTGAAAACACATGCATAGCAGCAAATGAAACAAAAATCTTACTTAGATTTCAAATGTGAAGAAACTACTACATTGGCATAGCATTAGGTAAAAGCTGTGTTTTGACATTGGTTTTAAGATAAAACATGTGGACAGTATCCAAGGAAACAAGTATCTTACTTACATTACAAATTGAAGAATCCCCTATATTCATAGAGTATTAGGTTAAAAGCCAGAATTTGAAGTTGATTGTAACTCAAAACAAGAGCATAGTTCCCAATGAAATGAGTATCTTGGTTAGTTTTTAAAACTGGACAACTTCCTGCATTCAGACTGTGCTAGGTAAAACCAGTGTTTTCCTTTGATTCTATGTGAAAACCAGTGCATAGAAATCATGGAAACAAGAATCTTGATTAGTTACCAAACTGAAGAAATTAGTGCATTGGCATATCACTAGGCAATAGCAGTGTTTTGACATTGATTATAGGTGAAAACAAGTGCATAGCAGCCAATGAAACAAGTTTCAGTCTTACTTTTCAAAATAGAAAAACCTACTGTATTCACAGAGTGTTAGGTATAACCAGTGTTTTGAAGTTGATCATAAGTGAAAATACGTGCACAGCAGCAAATGAAACAAGAAACTTACTTATATTCAAAGGTGGAGAAACAATGGCATTGGTATTGCATTAGATAAAAGCAGAGTTTTGACATTGATTGTGAGTGAAAGTAAGTGCATAGCAGCTAAGGAATCAAGTATCTTACTCACCTTTCAAAATTGGAGTACCTCCTGCATTCACAGAGTATTAGGTTAAACCAGAGGTTTGAAGTTTATTTTAAGTGAAAACACGTGCATAGCAAGAAATGACACATAAAACTTACTTAGATTTCAAAAGTGAAGAAAGTACTGTATTGGCATATCCTTAGGTAAAAGTGGTGTTTTGACATTGGTTGTAAGTTAAAACAAGTGCATAGCAGCCAAAGAAAAAGTACCTTAATTACTGTACAAAAATGAAACCCTCCTGTTTCCAGAAAGCATTTGGAAAACCAGTGTTTTGATATTGATCATAAGTGAAAACACGTGCAAACCAGCCAGTGAAACAAGTTTTTAAATTGGTTTTCAAAACTGAAGAACTGACTGTAATCACAGACCGTTAGGTAAAATCTTTGTTTTGAATTTTATTGTAAGTGAAAACATGTGCCTAGGAACAAATGAATCAAGAATTTTACTTAGATTTCAAAAGTGAATAAACTACTGCATTGGCATAGCCTTAGGTAAAGGGGTGTTTGACATGGACTGTGTATTAATCAGGGTTCTCTTGGTAAACAGAATCAATCGGAGATATCTGTCAATAATATGAGATTTTAAAAGAGTCTCTCACATGACCATGGGGATGCACAAGTCCAGGTTCGAGAGGCAGGCTGCAAAGCAGGGGCTCCAATGAAAGTCAGATGCAAGGTCTTTGATGAGTTTTTGGGAGAAGTTGCCTGTCCAACAATGAGCTGGGAAATTCTAACTGAATGTTGAAATCATGTCCCCTTCTAAGGCATTCAACTGATTGGATAAAAGTGTCACCCATTGATGATGTAATCTCCCCAACTGATACAGATGTAATCAGCCTTCCATGCAGTAAACTCACTGGTGATTGAAGTCCAAAAATGCTCTTGTATTAAAATTAGCCCAGTGCTTGCTGGAACAAACACCTGGACACAATTACCTGGCCAAGTTGACACATTAGCCTAAACATCACAGTCCAACCCTTGTCAACTCAGCAATCATACACATTACCCTAAGCCATAATTAGTCTCTAAGTAAAAACAATAACAGACAAGCATACATATATATTTCCATCTAACAATGTTCAACTCCCCTGCATACAACCAAAAATGCATTAATTCTCTGCAGAAGAGTGTGCGATCCTTGGGTAATATTCACTCTTATACTTGACATCCTTAAATATTATGATGTTGAATTAGTACAACTTTTCATATGATAGGGGAAAAGTTTGAGGAAGAAAACAAAAAATTCATTTTGTGTACATATTGAATCATACTCATAGCAGAACAATGAAGAAGGGTTCATGACTATTACAGTCCTCATTTCTGTAACTGGTCATATAGGTCAAAATTCATATTTATCACTACATTCTTTCACTACCCATTCCATGTTCCTGTTACCTTCAGCAAGCACTTCAGCTGGCCATGGTTCTTTGCCTAGTGGGGTGACCCAAACATTCATTCATGAAGATTCTGGTCCTTTATTAGTCCTTCTTTAATTGGTTTCTTGCAATTTTCCATTGACTATAGGCACGAGGCATGGCAGTAATAGGAGATGCCCTAGAGGATCTCCTGCATTCTAGGCAAACTCTTCTTTACACCCATTATGTAGATGTAGTCCTATTTCCCCTTGAGAGTCAAGATCAATCACCCCAACCTGTACAGTAATTCCCTTCCTTGCATTTTGATTCACAGGTAAAAGGAGCGCAAAGTGGCCAGGTGGCAGACTTAACTTCCAGTTCAATGGAATCATTATGTTCCCTGGTGGTAGCACTCCTCCTTTTGGGACTAAAACCTGTAGACCAGCAGAGCTTAACGTTGCAGGGACAAGAAGAAAAAATTTTCCTAGTGGGTCACTAGGGTTAATAGTGAGCGGTGCCACTTCCATTTCCACCCCTTGGTTCCTGGACCCATGAATCCTGGATATGGGAGAATCAGCACCATATAGAGGATGCTGATTCAGAGCATACACAGCTGCTGGAGAACATTGCCCCAGCCCTGCAAGGTATTGCCACTTAGTGGGTACCATAATTGAGTCTTAAAATGGTCATTCCACCATTCTATTAATCCAGCTACTTCAGGGTGATGGGGAACATGATAAGACCAGTAAATTCCATGGGCATGTGCCCATTCCAGCACATCATTTGCGTGAAATGGGTTCCTTGATCAGAAGCAATGTTGTATGGAATGCCATGATGGAAGATAAGATATTCAGTAAGTCCACAGATGGTAGTTTTTGAAGAAGCATTGTGTGCTGTAAATGCAAACCAATAGCCAGTGTATGTATCTATTCCACTTAAAACATATCACTGCCCTTTCCATGGTGGAAGTGGACCAACGTAGTTAACCTTTCACCAGGTAGCAGGCTGGTCACCTCAAGGAATGGTGCCATATCTGGGGCTGAGTGTGGGTCTCTGCTGCTGGTAGATTGGGCAATCAGCAGTGGCTGTAGCCAAGTCAGCCTTGGTGAGGGAAAGTCCATGTTGCTCAGCTCATGCATAACCTCCATCCTTACCTCCATGGCCACTTTGTTCATAAACCCATTGGCAATGACAGGAGTGGCTGGGAAAAGAGGCTGAGCATTAGCCACAGAGTGGGTCATCTTATCCACTTGATTATTAAACTTTCCCTGCTGAAGTCACCCTCTAGTGATCACGTGGCACACAAATATGTTCATATTATTTGCCCACTCAGAAAGGTCTATCCACATAGTTCTTCCACAGACCTTCTCACCAATTTTCCATTCATGTTCCTTCCAAGTCCCTGACCATTCAGCCAAACCATTGACAACAGCCCATGAATCAGTGTACAAAGGCAACTCTGGTCATTTCTTCCTCCAAGCAAAATCAACAACTATATTTGCTGCTCAAAGCTCTGCCCAATGGGAGGATTTGTCCTCACTGCTATCCTTGAAGGATGTCCCAGAAAAGGACTGCTGTGCCGCAGCTGTCCACTTTTGAGTGGTACCTGCATATCATGCAGAACCATCTGTAAACCAGGCCCGAGTTTTCTCATCCTCAGTCAACTGATTGTAAGGGAGTCCCCAAGAGGCCATAGCTTTGGGCTGGGAAAGAGAAGGTAACATGGCAGGGGTGGTGACCATGGGCATTTGGGCCACTTCCTCATGTAACTTGTGCCTTCAGGATCTGCTCAAGCCCTATCTCATATATTCCTCTTCCAATTTATTATAGAGTGTTGCTTTGCACACCCAAATCTATGGTTTGGTGGGTCAGACAATACCCAACTCATGATAGGCAACTCAGTTATCATGGTAACTTGATGGCCCATGGTTAAGCAATCACTCTCTACTAAGGCCCAGTAGCAAGCCAAAAGCTGCCTCTCAAAATAGGAGTAGTAATCTGCAGAGGATGGCAAGGCTTTGATCCAAAATCTTAAGGGTCTGCATTGTGATTCCCCTATAGGGGCCTGCCAAAGGCCCCAGAGAGGATCTCTATTTGCCACTGAAACTTCCAGCACCATTGGATCTGCTGGATCATATGGTCCAATTGGTAATGCAGCTTGCACAGCAGACTGGTCCTGTCACAGAGTTTCCTCTTGTTCCAGTCCTCATTCAAAACTAGCAGCTTTTCTGGTCACTCAGTAAATGGGCTGGAGTAGCACACCCAAATGAAGAATGTGTTTTCTACAAAATCCAAAGAGGCCAACTAAGTATTGTGCCTCTTTTTTTGGTCATAGGAAGGGCCAGGTGCAACAGCTTATCCTTTACTTTAGAATGGATATCTTGACAGACCCCACACCTCTGGGCACCTAGAAATTTCACTGAGGTGGAAGGACCCTGTATTTTTGCTGAATTTTTCTTCCATCCTCTCTCATGCAAATGTCTTACCAATAATCTAGATTCTTTGCTATTTCTTGCTCAGCAGGTCCTATCAACATGATATCATCAATAAAATTGACCATTGTGATGTCTCTTGGAAGGTGGCAACAATCAATGTCCCTGCAGATAATATTATGACATAGGGCTGGAAAGTTGATATACCCCTGAGGCAGGACAATTAAGGTATACTGCTGGATTTGCCAGCTGTAAGAAAACTGTTTCTGGTAGTCCTTATTAATGGTAATTGAGAAAAAAAAACATTTGCCAGATCAACAGCTGCATACCAGGTACCACAGGAAGTGTTTATTTGCTGAAGCAACGATACCACATCTGGGACAACAGCTGCAATTGGAGTCACCACCTGGTTAAGTTTACAATAATCTACTGTCTTCCTCCAAGATACATCTATTTTCTGCACAGGCCAAATCAGAGAGTTTAATGGGGATGTAGTGGGATTCACCAACCCTGCATCTTTCAAAACTTGATGGTGGCTCTAATCTTTGCAATCCCCCCAGGAATCTGGTATTGCTTTTGATTTACTAATTTGCTAGGCAGGGGCAGCTTTAGAGGCTTTCACTTGGCCTTTCCAATCATAATAGCCCTCACTTCACAAGTCCGTGATCCAATGTGAGGATTCTGCCAGTTACTGAGTATGTCTATTCCAATTATGCATTCTGGAACTGGAGAAATAACCACAGAATGGGTCCGGGGACCCACTGAACGCACTGTGAGACAGACCTGGGCCAAAATGCCATAAATCATCTGACCTCCATAAGCCCCTACTCTGACTGGTGGACCACAGCGACGTTTTGGGTCTCCTGGAATTAATGTCACTTCTGAGCCAGTGTCTAATAATCCCAAAAATGTCTGATCATTTCCTTTTCCTCAATGCACAATTACTCTGGCAAAAGGACATAGACCTCCCTGAGGAAAGGTGGGAGGAAGATTAACAGTATAAATTTTTGGCAGTTTAACAGGATCCTTCCCCAAGGGAACCTGGCCTTCTCCTCATTCAGGCGGTTCTGGGTCTGTAAACTGTCTCAAGTCTGGGAATTGATTAAGGGGCTTTGATTCTCTGTGTCTGTAATTTGAGTTAGGATTTTGTTCACTCGACCTAGAACTCTTCTGCTTATACAGATCCAGAAGAAATTTAGTAGACTGCCCATGTATTTCAATTCTAGGTACGCATGATCTAGTAGCCAATGTCATAACTCCATGTGACTCAGACTATTGTGTGCTGTTTTGAATGTTTTATTGTGGTAGCCACACCCACCTTGCCTTTGGTGACTAACTGCCGATACTTGACTTTTACCGGGCCTAGATCCAACCATCCCATGTGGCTCAAATGGAGCTCTTCAGAGAAGATGGATTTAGTCTTACAAATTTATTCCTCACAGTCCTGGTTAAAGATGTGTCCTCTGAACATTCCTGAAGTGGTTGGGCAGGTCTCAAATGGTAAATCCATTCTAGCATTCCAATATCTATAAGCCTTTGAATCCCCTCATCTACTGTATACCACGGCAAATGAGGCATATCAACATCAGACATGCTAGGCCATCATTTGGTCCATGTTTCAGTCAGCCCCCCAAACTGTTAGAGCCCTTTCTAACCCATCGAGCTATAGCATTGAACCCAGAATTTCTGTTGTGGGCCCATATCAATAAATTCAGACTGTTCCAACTTTATATTCCTTCCACCAATATCCCATTCCCTTAGTATACATTCCCACACATATTCCCCTGATTTCTGTCTATATAAGTTGGAAAATTCTTGCAATTCTTTCAGAGTATAGCATACTTCCTCATGGGTCACACTTTGTATTTCATCTTTGGGGGCTTGTTGTGATTTTAATCTAGTAATGGGTCTCAAAGACAAGAGGGGTGGGGTTGTGTGTAAGGAGGAGGATTAGAGATGTCTTGCAGGCTACTAACCTGAGGGTATTCCTTTACATTTTCTTCTGGTGAGACAGGATTAATCTCTTTAGGCACAGGTTGGAAGACAAATTACTCAGGGCAGACTCTACATTGGTCACTGTGTGTTGGAGTTTGGCTGGTACCTGCTTCAGGGCTGGGAGGAGGTCCAGACTCCCTGGTGCAGGCCAGAGCCTGGGCAGTGTAAGCTTATATTTGGCTTGTACCCACCTCAGGGCTGAAAGGAAGTCCGGACTCCCTGGGGCAGGCTGGAGGTGGGATGATACAAGGTTGACAAGGTGTGGTCTCCACAGAGCAGGCCATTCCAGGTTTATCTGGTAAAGTCTCAGCAGAATTTAGGGTTCCAATGTCCCCACCAATATTGCCATCATCCCATATGTCTCTGTCACAATCCTCAGTGTTCCACTCCTTAACAATCAATACCTTTAATTGTCAAAACCCAACGAGTTTGAGATTTTAATTTCCTCTGTAATTCTGCTACTCATACAATGAGAGTCTGGGTTTGATTCTAAGATATCTCAAATCTTTGGCTACAAGAGACAAGATTTTCTTTCAAGGAACACATAGAAACTTTCATAACATTCATGCAGCATTTAACTTTCAAATTTGAAGACTTTAGCTCATCTCTTTCTTTTGTAACTGTATCGAATATTTAGGAGGAGCCAGCCAACATTATTATACTTTTTTTTTTCTTTTTTTTTTTTTTTATTATGGGGAAAAATCAAAATTCTCACAATACATACAAACATTTGTAAAATGATATATAAATATATATGCATATATGTGTATTTGCTTACAAAAATGTTATTTTTTATATATATATATATACATATATTTTAAGAGGTGCTTAGATTACCTAAAATATTATACGGAACCCACTCGGATTCCCATGTTGCCCACCTCCCACACCTCCCACCACATCCAACACAAACATCTCCCATAGTGTGGCCCACCAACCTCAATGAACTTACACCTCCTGGAGCCTTGCCACCAACCATAGACCACGGTTCACACTGTAGACCACACTCTCTCCCACTCAGTTCTGAGTGGTGTGTGCTGATTTAAAATGGCCTACATCCATTGCCACAACAGTACTCAGGACAACCTCCAACTCCCAAAGAAGCCCCTGTATTTCAACTGCTCATCCCCTCCCTACCCAAAAAACTGTCAAGTGGCCACTGGCTCCACCTCATTGTTATAATTTCTTGCATTGCAAGAATCACCATATGTGAGCAAGAGAATACCATCAAGTCCACTCTAGTCCATAGTTCTTTCCCCAATCCAGAGGCGACTGGGATGGTGATGTCCACTCCAACTCCAAGTGAGAGAGGGCTTATATCCCATGGATATGGTGGGTGGGATGATCCTGCCTGCAGATGCAGGCCCTCTCCATTCCCTGGGATGGCCATTTCCCATCGTTGTCTCCTCACCAGGTGACTTGGATGAGTCCATTGAGCTGTAGGGTAGGAGTTGCTGCTCCACCTAGATTTCATGCACACCTGGCACATAGGTAGGTGGGAGGCTCCAGTCTCTGGAAGTATACCTAAGAAACTCCAGCATCACATGTAGGTTTGAATAGAAGGGACTGGTGAACCATGTGCAGGGAGGACTTATTTGAGTCTAATTCTGTCACTCTCAGGAGCACAGATTACAAAATAGAACCCACTGATAAGGCATCAGTCTCTGGGGCTATCCCCCCTTATATAAGACCAGGGTGTCTCTGGAGCTCTCAGGAACCCCACTGAGTGGGGTGATAGGCACTTAGATGTTCTATGAGCTCCTACTGAGGTGTGCGTAAGAGTTACCTATACTTTTTGACTCCACAACATTCTGTTAAGGTGTTGAAAACACTCTCACCCAGATCCTTGCTTCTCATGAATGTGGAAGTAGGGGAATTCAGTAATGCCATTTTGCATATCTCTATTGCCAACTCATGCCATGGACTGTTAGCAAACTCTTCATTATTGGAAATGGAGTCATTAATACCCATAAGTCCAATTAGAGTAGAGAGCCAATTACAAATATCCCAGAATCACCTCAGACATCCCATGGTTAACACTTTGTTCCTCAAGAACCACTCCTGGTACCAAGCTATATTTGTCAGGGTTCTCTCAGGAAACAGAATAAACAGGAGATATCTGTTAATAATATAATATTTTAAAAGTGTTTCTCACATGACCATGGGGATGCACAAGTCCAGATTCCACAGGCAGGCTGCAAACCAAGGGCTCCAATGAAAGTCTGATGAAAGGTCCTTGATGAGTTTCTGGGAGAAGTTGCCTGTCCAATGATGAGCTGGGAAATTCTCTCTGAATGTTAAAATAACTTCTCCTTTCAAGGCATTCAACTGATTGGATAAAAGCATGACCCATTAATGATGTAATCTCCCTGATTGATGCAGATGTAATCAGCCATCCACACAGTAAACTCACTGGTGATTGAAGTCCATAAATTCTCTTATATTACAATTAGCCCAGTGCTTGCTGGGACAAACACCTGGACACAATTACCTGGCCGAGATGACACATTAGCCTAACCATCACAGACTCTAAGTCAAAACAAGTGCATTACAGCAAAGGAAACAAGTATCTTATTTACTTTTCAAAAGAGAAGCACCTCCTGTGTTCACAGATCATTAAGTAAAACTGGAGATTTGTTATTGCTTATAAGTTGAAATACATGCATAGCAGCCACTGAAACAAGTTTCTTTCTTAGTTTTCAAAACTAAAGAATCAACTGTGTTCACAGAATATTAGGCAAAACCAGTGTTTTGAAGTGGATTGTAAGTCAAAATATGTGCATAGTCCCCAATGAAAAGAGTATATTGCTTAGTTTTCAAAACTGAAAAAACTTTTGCATTCAGAGAGGGTTAGTTCAAACCAGGGTTTTGACTTTGATTGTAAGTGAAAACACTTGCATAGCAGCCAATGAAACAAGCCTCGGTCTTCCATTTCAAATATAAAAAACTACTGTATTCAGAGGGTTAGGTAAAACCCGTGTTTTGAAGTTGATTGTAAGTGAAAACCCCTTCATAGCAGGAAATGAAACAAGAATCTTACTTAGATTTTGAACATGAAGAAACTACTGCATTGGCATAGCATTAGGTATAAATGGTGTGTTGACATTGACTGTGAGTGAAAGCAAGTGCATAGCAGCCAAGGACTCAAGTATCTTATTTACTTACAAAAGTGAATAACCTCCTGTATTCACAGGGAATTAGGTTAAAACCAGGATTTTTGAAGTTGATTGTAATCAAAATTGTATAGCTGTCAATGAAATGAGAATCTTGGTTAGTTTTCAAAAGTGGAGAGCCTCCTATATGCAGGTGGTGTTATGTAAAACTAGTCTTTGCCTTTGAGTGCAAGTGAAAACAAAGGCATAGAAGTCAAGGAAACAAGAATCTTGCTTAGTTTTCAACACTGAAGTATTTAGTGCATTGGCATAGCATTAGGAAAAAGTAGGGTTTTGACATTGATTGTGAGTAAAAGCAAGTGCATTGCAGGCAAGGAAAAAAGTATCTTTCATATCTTTTCACATTTGAAGTACCTTCTGCATCCACAGAATGCTAGGTAAAACCAGAGTTTTAAAGTGGATTGTAAGTGAAAATATGTGCATAGATGCCAATGAAAAGAGTATATTGCTTAGTATTCAAAACTTAAGAAACTCCTGCATTCAGAGAGTGTTAGGTAAAACCAGTGGTTTGATTTTGATTATAAGTGAAAACACGTGCATAGCAGCCAATGAAACAAGTCTCATTTTTACTTTTCAAACAGAAAAACCTACTGTATTCACAGAGCATCAGGTAAAACCAGTGTTTTGAAGTTGGTTGTAAGTGAAAACATGTGCATAACAGTAAATGAAACAAGAATCTTACTTAGATTTCAAAACTGATGAAATCACTTCATGGAATAGCATTAGATAAAAGCAGGATTTTGACAATGATTGTGAGTGAAATCAAGTGCATAACAGCAAAGGAAACAGGTAACTTACTTACCTTTCAAATTGAAATACCACCTGTGTTCACAGAGTGTTAGGTAAAACCAGTGTTTTGAAGTTGATTGTAAGTGAAAACCCATTAATAGCAGCAAATGAAACACAAATCTTACTTAGATTTCAATAGTGAAGCATCTACTGCATTGGCATAGCATTAGGTAAAAGCCAAGTTTTGACATTGGTTGCAACTGAAAACAAGTGCATAGCAGCCAAGGAAACAAGTATCTTACTTACTTTACAAAAGTGAAGAAGCTCCTGTATTCACAGATTATTAGGTTAAAACTAGGAAAAAGGAAATAAATTGAATCTCAAAACAAGTACATAGCTGCCAAGAAATGAGTATCTTATTTTTCATAACGGGAGAACTGACTGCATTCACAGAGCATTAGGTAAAAACAGTGTTTTCATGTTGATTGTAAGTGTAAAACTTGCATAGAAGCAAATGAAACAATAATCTTACTAGATTTCAAAAGTGAAGAAGCTACTGTATTGGCACATCCTTACATAAAGGGGTGATTTGACAAGAATTGTAAGTGAAAACAAGTGCATAGCAGACAAGGAGACAAGTGTAGCACTTGCATTAAAAAACTTTAATACCTTCTGAATTCAGATTGTTAGGCAAAACCAGTGTTTTTAACATTGATTATAAGTGGAAACACATGAAGAGCAGCCAATGAAACAAGATTATTTCTTCATTTTCAAAACTGAATAACTAACTACATTCACAGAATTTTAGGTAAACCATGGTTTTGAAATTGATTGTAAATCAAATCACATGTGTAGTTGTCAATGAAGAGTATCTGTCTTAGTTGTCAAAACTGAAGAATCACTTGCATTCAGAGTGTGTTAGGTAAAAAGGGGTTTTGAATTTTATTGTAAGTGAAAACAAATGGATTGCAGCCAAGGAAACAAGCATCTACCTACGTTTTAAAAACTGAAGAATACACTGCATAGGTATAACATTAGGTAAATGCAGTGTTTTGATATTGTGAATGAAAGGAAGTGCATAGTGGTCAGGGAAACAAGTATCTTACTTAATTTTCAAAATTGAAATACCTCCTGCATGCACAAAATGTTAGATAAAACCTGTGTTTTGAAGTTGATTTTAGGTGAAAACACATGCATAGGTGCAAATGAAAGAAGCTTATTTTTATTTCAAATGGAAGAAACTACTGCATTGGCATACTAAAAGCATTGTTTTGACATTGGTTGTAAGTGAAAATAACTACATAGTGGACAAGGAAACAAGTTTCTTACTTACTTTAGAAAAGTGAAGAACCTCCTGTATTCTCAGAGTACTAGGTTAAAACCAGGAATTTGAAGTTGTAACTCAAAACAAGTGCATAGCTGCCAACGAAATGAGGATCATGCTTAGTATTCAAAACTGGGGATCCTCCTGCATTCAGACTGTGTTATGTAAACCAGTGATTGCCTTTGATTCTAAATGAAATCAAGTGGATAAAAGCCAAGGAAAGAAGTATTTTGCTTAGTTTTCAAAAGTGAATAAATTAGTGTATTGGCATATCACTAGGTAAAAGCAGTGTTTTGAAATTAATTCTAAGTGAAAACAATTGCATAGCAGTAAAGGAAACAAGTATCTAACTTACTTTTTAAAATTATTTCATGTATTTTAAAGTTCCATTATTGGAGTCATAAAGAAATTGGTATTGTATTCAACTTATTTATTAATTGACCCATTTATCACCATAAAATATGCTTCATTTCTCATAATAGTCATTGTAATGAAGACTGATTTATCTAACAGTTAATACTTACTATTAAAAAGTGGCACACCTCCTGTGATCACAGAGCTTTAATTACAGCTGGAGTTTTGACATTGATTGTAAATACATGCATAGTACTCACTGAAACAAGTTTATTTCATAGTTTTCAACAATAGAGAATCAACTGCATTCACAGATAATTCGTTAAAACTAGGGATTTGAAGTTGATTGTAAGTGAAATCATGTGCATAATCTCCAAAGAAAAAAGTATATTTCTTAGTTTTAAAAACAGAAGAAACACTTGCATTTAGAAAGTGTTAGGTAAAACCATTGTTTTGACTTTGATTATAAGTGAAAACACGTGCATAGCAGCTAATGAAATAAATCTCAGTCTTACTTTTCAAACAAAAACACCTGATGTATTCAAGAGTCTTAGGGAAATCCAGGGTTTTGAAGTTGATTGTAAGTGAAAACATATGCATAACAGCAAATGAAATAAGCATCTTACTTAGATTCAAAAACTGAAGATACCAATGCATTGGCATAGCATTAGGTAAAAGCAGTGCTTTGACATTGGTTGTAAGTGAAAACAAGTGCATAGAAGCCAAGGACACAGTATCTTTCTTACTTTCCAAAAGTGAAGAACCTCCTGTGTTAACAGAACATTAGGTAAAAACCAGGAATTTGAAGTTAATCGTAACTCAAAACAAAGGCATTGCTGTCAAAGAAACGAGGATCTTGGTTAGTTTTAAAACCTGGAGAATCTCCTGCATTCAGATTTTGTTTGGTAAAACTAGTGTTTGCCTTTGAGTCTAAATGAAAACAAGTGCACAGAAGCAAATGAAACATGTATCTTTCTTTGTTTTCAAAACTGAAGAAATTAGTGCATTGGCATATGTGGAAGTTTGCTGTAATTATGAATTCCAAAAATATAATTGAATCATGCTTGTAAACTGATCTGTTATCTGGGCATGATTAGGTTAGGATTAGGGCGTTGAGTCCCACCCCTTGGTGGGTGGGGAATTGAATATAAAAGGCAAGGCCAAGGACAGTTGAAGCAGTCCTTTGAGAAGCAGTTTGATGTTGGAAAGAAGGCCCCAGGAGAAGAGAAGCAAGCCGTTCGCCTGATCGTCTACAGCTAAACTTGTGGAGGAAACCAGAGCTAAGCCTGGAGAGAAACGCAGCCCCGGGAAGAGAGGAACCCCAGAAGTCTGAACCCTGGCAAATGCCGGCAGCTGTCTTGCTCTAACACGTGACAATGGACTATGATGAGAGAAGAAACTTAATGCTTTGTGGCCTAGTATTTGTGGACTTCTGCCCCAAATAAATACCCTTTATAAAGACCAACCCATTTTTGGTATTTTACATTAGCACCCGTTTGGCTGACTAATACAGAATTTGGTATCAAGGAGTGGGGAACTGCTTTTGTAATTACCAAAATGTTGGAACGGTTTTATAAATGGGTAAGGGGTATTTTTTGGAGGAATTGTGAAATGCTTGATGGAAAAGGCCTAGACCACTTTGAAGAGACTGTTGATAGTAATATGGACACTAAAGAGACTTTCTATGATGCCTTGGAAGTAAATGATGAAACTATTATTGGAAACTGGAGGAAAGGCGATCCATGTTTTAAAGTTGCAGAGAATTTAACCAGATTAACTCCTGGTGTTATATGGAAGACAGAATTTGAAAATGGCGAACCAGAGCATTTAGCTAAAGAACTTTCCAATGTCAACTTGGAGAATGTGGCTTGGCTTCTCCTTGCAGCTTATAGCAAAATACTAGATGAGAGAAATACACTAAGGACTGAACTTTTGGGCACAAAGAAAACAGAAATTGATTCTGGAACTTCCAAGTTTGTGGAAATCAAATTCCCAGATGAAAATGCCCTATTTGAAGACTTTACTAAACTTGGAACTCGTAACTCAGATTTGAAGATGCAGTTATCAAGGAAAGACTTGTGGAAAGTCTTACTGTCTGATGGCTTGGACCCCTGCTTCCTGCATGCTAAACCAACAAAGTTCTTGAGAATGCTATATGAACAGAACCACTGTCAGCTAGGAGAAAAGAGGACATGGAAAGGAGAGACTGAAGGAGAAAAAGCTTTAAGAAGAAAACCGTGGAAGCAGAGATCTGGGATTAAGACATCTCCTTGGGCCAAGAGAGGAGCCCCACCCATATATACAGAGAGGGTGAGTTTTCCCCAGCAGTTGAAGAGGGTGGATGTCCCCACCTGATGTTCAGGAAGAGTTTTGCCACCCCAGGGTGCAGGGAGGTTGGAGCACATTCCTCAAAGATTAGGGCGGTTAAGGTCAACACCCCATTGGTCTGAGAGGGGTGTACCTGTCCCCCATAGATTAGAGAAAGCCAGGTGGTCAACCCATTGCTCTGAGAGGGTTGAGCCTTCATGCCAAAAGTTAGGGGGAATGTTGTCTTCACCTCAGTGTACTAAGGGGGCTAAGACTCTAACCCAAAGATTGGGTAAGGTGTGGCAATCACCCCAATACTCTTGGAGGGTGAGGTCTGAAGCTTGGTTGACACCCAGATGCTTGATGAGGGTGGAACCAAGAAAATGGCTGTTGGGCAAGCCTGTGGAAAGGGTGGGTTCCCATGTGGTCCCAAGAAGAATCCATCATCTTAAGAATGACTCTCAGACTTTGAAATCGAATGGAGGATGCCCTACAGGTTTACTGAACTGTAGAGGATGCATAACTCATGTTTAACATCCCAATTTCTCCTTATGATATCGAAAATGTTTATCTTTTGTCTTTCCATTTGTGTATTGGAAGCAGTTACATGGTTTTGTAGGATTCAGAGGTCTATAGCAGATGGGACTTTGCCTGAAGACAAACTGTATTTCTTTAAAATGATTTTGATATGATTTTGTACTTGGATTGTTACTGATTTAAGTTTTTATAAATATTGTAATGTATTTTTGGAATTCAGAGGGTGGAATGTGAAAGTTTGCTGTAATTATGAATTCCAAAAATATAATTGAATCATGCTTGTAAACTGATCTGTTATCTGGGCATGATTAGGTTAGGATTAGGGCATTGAGCCCCACCCCTTGGTGGGTGGGGAATTGAACATAAAAGGCAAGGCCAAGGACAGTTGAAGCAGTCCTTTGAGAAGCAGTTTTGATGTTGGAAAGAAGGCCCCAGGAGAAGAGAAGCAAGCCGTTCGCCTGATTGTCTACAGCTAAACTTGTGGAGGAAACAGGAGCTAAGCCCAGAGAGAAACGCAGCCCGGGGAAGAGAGGAACCCCAGAAGTCTGAACCCTGGCAAACGCCGGCAGCTGTCTTGCTCTAACACGTGACAATGGACTATGGTAAGAGAAGAAACTTAATGCTTTATGGCCTAGTATTTGTGGACTTCTGCCCCAAATAAATACCCTTTATAAAGACCAACCCATTTTTGGTATTTTACATTACCACCCCTTTGGCTGACTAATACAGCATAGTACTAGGTAAAAGCCATGTTTTAACATTGATTGTAAGTGAAAACTAAGGCACAGCAGGAAAGAAACAAGTACCTAATTTACTTTACAAAAGTCAAGAACCTCCTTTGTTCACAGTTTATTAACTAAAACCAGGGTTTGATTTTGATTATAAGTGAAAACGTGCTTAGCAGACACTGAAACAAGTTTCTTTCTTAGTTTTCAAAACTGAAGAGTCAACTGTGTTCACAGACCATTAGGTAAAACCTGGTTTTTGAAGTTGATTGTAAGTCAAAACATGTGCAAAGTCTCCAATGAAAACAGTATCTTGCTTAGCTTTCAAAAGTGAAGAACCTCCTGCATTCAGTGAGTGTTAGGTAAAACTAATGTTTTTAATTTGATTTTTTTTTTATTTTTTATTTTTTATTTTTTTATTATGGGTAAAAATCAAAATTCTCACAATACATACAAACATTTGTAAAATGATATATAAATATATATGCATATATGTGTATTTGCTTACAAAAATGTTATTTATATATATATATATATATACATATATTTTAAGAGGTGCTTAGATTACCCAAAATATTACACGGAACCCACTGAGATTCCCATGTTGCCCATCCCCCACACCTCCCACCACATCCCACACAAACATCTCCCACAGCGTGGCCCACCAACCCCAATGAACCTACACATCCTGGAGCCTTGCCACCAACCATTATAAGTGAAAACATGTGCAAACCAGCCAATGAAAAAAAGACTCTTCATTTTCAAAACTGAAAAACCGACTGCATTCACAGAATTTTTGGTAAAACGGGGTTTTGACATTGATTATAAGGCAAAATACATGCTTAGCTTACAATGAAATGAGTATCTTGCTTAGTTGTCAATATTGAAGAATTGGGGGAGTTTAAGTTGGCATCAATTTAGCATGGCATACCCTGACTTCCTCTCTGAGGATGGCTGATTGGTGTCAGGGTCCTTACTGGTGGTTCTGTGCTTGGGGCACACTGAACAAGGTCCTTGGGAACTTCGATCTGGAGGGAGCAGTAGGTTGAGGTAGATTGCTCAGAAAAGATTCATGAGTTATTCCCCTACCTGTGGTGGTTGTCAGAAGTGGACGAGCCCCACCCTCAGGGTAAAAGGTTGATTTGAACTGTGACTCCTGCTGGCAACCTGGTGAGAGGGATCATTCTCTGAGAGTGGGAGGGTTCTGGCAGAGGGTCAAGAGGGGTTTCCTTTCTGTGGATTTGGCTGCCTGGAACCCCTTGCAGCTTTGGTGAGCAAAATAGCTGTTGAAGTGGCACCAGGCTGAGGTGAGTGGTGAATATGCTGAAGAAAGTTGATTTACCTAGCTGCCCAGGGATACACTACAACTCCTGCTGGCAACCCAGTGAGAGGGAGCATTCTTCATGAGGGGGAGGGTTCTGACAGAAGGCTGAGAGGGGTTTTCTTTCCATGGATTTGGCTGCCTGGACCCCCTCATAGCTTTGGGGAGCAAGCAGATAAGACAGCTTGAAGCAGAACCTGGTTGAGGGGAGATGCAAAGCTGCTGAGAGAGCATGATTTACCCAACAGACCATGGATACTGAGGCATGGCTCCAGATAGGGCAGAGTCAGCCAATTTTATTGTACTGCACTGACAGGCATCAGAACTTCAGCTGCCCTGGGGAGGCCAGATAGTGGGAAGTGATTGATTAGTTTCCAGAAGCTTATTTAGGGTTCCCTTGGTGAAGGAGGTGGACAAGAAGAAGACTTTTTTGGGTCCCTTATTTCACCAAAAGAAAAAAAGTCACTTTAAAAAATAAAAATAGAAAAATTTTAAAACTTAGTTTAATCACTAAAATCTGCCTCAAAACCTGCAGATAGAACCTTGCAGGACAACTGATTGATGAACACAAGTAGGCTGAGAGGTTCCACAAGGGCCCAAGAAGGAACACTTTTCTTCCTTAGCTTTGCTTGATGCTTGCTTGTGTGGTTGTTTGATTTTTCTTTGTTTATTTCTTGACTCTTTCTTTTCTTTCCTCTTTACTCCATTCCTTCTTTTTCTTCTTACTTTTTTTCTTTAAATTGGGTGCTACTAGCTTGTCTTTTCTTGCTGTGTTTCTTCTTCCATGATTTCCCATTCCCTGCCTATATTGATTTTGTCTCTGAATGCTATCTCTTTTCCTTCCTTAATCTTTCTGCTTTTGGCTTGCTATTGTGGTTCTTACATACCTCCATTTTTCATTAGCCCACAACTTAAAGGTGTCAGTTTCTATTCTGTCTATTCTGTTTTCTTCTTTTTAAAAAATTATTAATTTTTTCTTTCAACCCTTTCTTTACTCTTTCTCTCTCTCTTCATCATTCTAGCATTCTAAATCATTATATATTTTTTCCTCTATTTGGTTTCCCAGTACAATGTAGGTACTCCACTTATTTCTCTTTTACTCTACACTGCCTACATTAGATAAATATTCATTTTAGTAAGTCTTAAATGGGCCCTCTTCTAACTTATATTATTACAATTATCCTTCTTCCTTTCTCACATCTTTTGATTACTCTAGCCCTAATCTTTTGCCTTCAAGGGAACATAGAAAGAAGCAAGGAAATAAATAAAACAGAAACTCAAAGGGAAAACATAAAATGCACACAGAACCATCAGCTGAATAAAACTTTAGAGCAGACAGAGAAGCTAATCAACTGAATAACCCATCAAATAAAATGATGACTAGAGGGCACCAAAAATTTACAAACCTCGCTGAGAAACAAGAAGACATGAACCAGTCCAATGAACAAACTAAAAACCAGGAAGAGATACAGAACTTTGAGCATCTTATCAAAGCTTTCCAAACAAATATCATGGACCAACTTAATGAAGTAAATGAAGAGATTAAGGATATTCAGAAGACACTAGGAGAACATACTGAAGAAATTGTAAACATATATAAAAAGATAATGGATATGATGGTGATCAATGGTACAACCCAAGAAATCAAAAAGGTGCTGGATTCACATAACAGCAGATTTGAACAGGCAGTAGAAAAATTAGTGATTTGGAAGACAATGCAACTGAAATCAAACAGATAGATAAAAAGATAGAAAAAATCCAGCAGGGACTCAGGGATTTAACTGACAACACAAAATGCATAAACATACACATTATAGGCTTCCCAGAAGGAGAAGAGAAGGGAAAGGGGATAGAAGGAATGTTGAAGGAAATAATGGCTAAAAACTTCCCAACGCTATTGAAAGAGATGGATGTACCTGTCCACGAAGCACAGCACACCCCAAACAGTGTAACCCCCAACAGGCAAACTCCAAGACATATTCTTGTCAAAATGTCCAATGCTCAAAACAGAGAAAATGCTCAAGGCAGCAAAAGAAAAGAGAACCATCACATACAAGGGAAACACAATATGATTAAGTGTTGATTTCTCATCTGAAACCATGGAGGCAAGAACACAGTCGTATGACATAGTCAAAGAACTACCAAGAATTTTCTATCCAGAACTACCATGAATTCTTTATCCAGTAAAGTACAGCCAATTATTCTCTATCCAGGAAAACTGGCATTCAAAAATGATGGAGAGTACAAAATACACACAGACAAACCAAAATTAAGAAAAGAGAGTATGCCTATAAGAAACCTGCACTTCAAGAAGTTCTGCAAGTTGAAAGGAAAAAATAAGGGAGATAAAGTTCGAGGAGAGTGTAAAAACAACTAAAAAGACAAAAAGAGAAATAAAAACAACATATAACATTCATTAACCCAAAGAAAATATGAGTGAAGTAAGAAATTTATTGTAAGTAATAACAGTGAAAGTTAATGGATTAAATTGACCACTCAAGAGACACAGATTGGCAGAATAGATAAGGAAATATGATCCATCTATATGCTGCCTAAAAGAAACCCACCTTTGACCCAGGGATTCAAGGAGGCTGAAAGTGAATGGCTGGAAAACATTTTTACAAGCAAACAGGAGCCAAAAAAGGGCAGGAGGAGCTATCCTCATATCAGACAAAATAGACTTAAATGCAAAACCATTGTAAGAGACAAAGATGGCACTCTATATTAGTAAAAGGGGTAATCTTTCAAGAAAAGAGAACAAACATAAACATGTATGCACCAAATCGAGGTGCCTCAAAATACATAAAGCAAACTCTGGAAAAACTAAGTGGAGAAATAAATACCTCTACAATTATAGTGGGGGACTTTAATACACCATTATCACCATTAGACAGAGCATGTACAGAGAGAATCAAAAAAGAAACAAACATTCTGAGCAATAAATTGGAGGACCTGTACCTAATAGACATATACAAACAGTAAACTCAAATCCAGCAGGATTTACATTCTTCTTGAGTGCACATGGATCATACTCCAAGATAGACCATATGCTAGCCCATAGAACAATTATCAATGAATTCAGAAAGAGTGAGATTATACAAAGTAATTTCTCTGACCACAATGGAATGAAATTGGAAATCACTAAGGGACAGAGAAAGAGATTAAGCACAAAATATGGAAGTTAAACAACACAATCTTAGACTAACAGTGGGTCAAGGAGGAAATTTCAAAAAAAATTAATAACTATCTTGAAACTAATGAAAATGACAACACAACACATCAAAACCGATGGGATGCAGCCAAAGCTGTCATGAGAGGGAAGTCCATAGCCATAAATACATATATTATAAAAGAAGAAAGAGCTAAAATTGAAGACCTAACTTCAAACTTCGAGGCATTGGAAAAACAACAACAAACAAAACCTAAAGGAAGTAGAAAAAAGGAAATAACAAAGATTAGAGCAGAACTAAATGAAATAGAGAATAAGAAAGCCCTAGGAAAAAAAACCCAAAAGCTGGTTCTTCAAGAACACCAATAAAATTGACAAATTCTGAGCCAGACAACAAAGAAAAAATAAGAACAAAGGCAAATACTCAAAATAAAGAATGAAAAAGGGGATATGACTACTGACCCTACAGAAATAAAGAGTATCCAAAGAGCATATTTTGAAAAATTATATGCTAATAAGAATGATAATTTAAAGGAAATGGACAAATTCTAGAAACTCACAAACAGCCTGCACTGACGGAAGAAAAAATTGAAGAACACAACAGTACAATTACAAGTAAAGAGATAGACTCAGTCATCAGAAGCCTCCCAACTAAGATGGCTTACAGCAGAATTCTACCAAATATTCCAGAAAGAGGTAACAACAATCCTGCTTAAGATCTTCCAAAAAATAGAAGTGGAGGGAACATTGCTTAACTCATTCTATGATGCCAACATTACCCTAATACCAGACCCAAAAATACCACAAGAAAGGAAAATTACAGACCAATTTCCCTAATGAACCTAGAGAAAGCAAAAATGCTTAACAAAATACTTTCCAATCACATTCAACAACATATCAAGAGAATTTTACACCATGGCCAACTGGGTTTCATCATGGGTACATAAGGATGGTTCAATATAAGAAAATCAATCAATGTAATGTGCCACATAAAGAGATTGAGAGTAAAAAACACATGATTATCTCTATAGATGCAGAAAAAGCATTCAACAAAATACAGCACCCTTTCCCAATAGAAAAACTGAAAATGATAGGAAAGGAAGGAAACTTTCTGAATATGATAAAGGGTATATATGAAAAATCCAATGTTAACACCATCTTCAATGGTGAAATTCTAAAAGCCTTCCCTCTGAGATCAGGAACAAGACAAGGATGTCCACTATCACCACTCCTATTTAATACTGTCTTAGAAGTACTTGCTCGAGCACTGAGGCAAGAAAAGATATAAAAGGCATCCAAATTGGAAAAGAAGAAGTAAAAATTTCATTATTTGCAGATGACATGATCCTATACGTAGAAAGCCCTGAGAAATCTACAACAAAACTTCTAGAACTTACAAAGGAATTCAGTAATTTTGCAGGCCATAATACCAATGATCAAAAAATCAGTAACATTTCTGTACACCAATAACAAGCAATCTGAGGAGGAAATCAAGAAAAAAATCTTGATTTTTTTACATTTACAATAATAACAAAAAGAATCCAATATCTAGGAATAAATTTAACTTAAAGATGCAAAGGACTTATATACAGAAAACTGCACAACACTGTAAAGGAAATCAAAGAAGATTTAAATAAATGGAAGAACATTCCCTGTTCATGGATAGGAAGACTAATCCTCCTCAAGATATCTGTCCTACCCAAACTAATCTACTGATTGAATGCAAACCCAATAAAAACTCTGTATTTTTTAAGGAAGTGAAAAACTAATTACAAAACATATTTGGAAAGGTAAGGGGCCCCAAATCTCCAAAGACATATTGAAAAAGAAAAATGAAGTTTTAGGTATCACATTACCTGACTTGAAAACATACTACAAAGCTACAATGCTCAAAACTGCATGGTATTGGCACAAGGATTGACATACTGACCAATGGAACAGAATTAAGAGTTCTGATATAGATCATCGCATATACAGCCTTCTGATATTTGACAAGAGCACTAAGCCAACTCAATTGGGAGAGAATGGACTCTTTAACAAGTGGTACTTGGAGAAATGGATATCCATATCCAAAAGAATGAGAGAGGAATACCATCACACACCTTATACAAAAATCAACTCAAAATGGGTCAAAAATCTAAATATCAGAGCCAAAACCATAAAGACCTTGGAAGATAATGTAATGAAGAACCTACAGGACCTTGTAAAGGAAATGGTTTCATGAATTTCACACCCAAAGCACGAGCAGCAAAAGAAAAAGTAGATAAATTGTATCTCCTCAAAATTAAAAATTACTGCCCCTCAAAGGATGTTATTAAGAAAATAAAAAGGCAGGCTAATCAATGGAAGAAAAAATTTGGTTACCATATATCTTTTAAGAGCCTAATATCCTGCATATATAAAGAAATCCTACACCACAAAAAGAAAAAGAAAAACAGCCCATTTAAAAAATGGGCAAGTGACCTGAAAAGACACTTCTCAAAGGAAGAAATACAAATGGCTAAAAAGCACATGAAAAAATGCTCAACATCACTAGTTATTTGGGAAATGCAAATCAAAACTACAATGAAATACCATCTTACAACCAATCAGAATGGCAGTTATTAAAAAACAGCAGAGTAAAAGTCATGGATAGGTGGAATAGGAGCCGTATCTACTGTTGGTGGGTTTTTGGAATGTTGTAACTACTGTGGAGGACAGCTTGGCAGTTCCTCAGAAAACTAACAATAGACCTTCCATATGATCCAGTGTTTCCACTGCTGGGTATATCCCCAGAAGACCTGAAAGCAAAATCATGAACAGATATATGCACACCAATATTCCTAGCAATATTTTACACATTTATCAAAAGTTGGAATCAACCCCGTTGCCCATCAACAGATGAATGGATAAACAAAATGTGTTACATACATAAAATGGAATATTACTCACCTATAAGAAGGAATAAAGTGCTAACACATGGAATAACATGGATGAACCTTGAAGACTTTATGTTGAGTGAAGCAAGTCAGGCATTAAAGGATGAACAGTACATGAACTCACTGATTTGAATTGAGGAATATGAGCAGTATTTAAGAACCATTGTGTGAAAGATAGTTTAACAAGAGCGAGATAGAGAAGAGAAGTTTGTGAGCCATCACCCATATGGACATAATCTATGGTAAAGAGATAGAGTATAGTTGCATAGTGTAGGATAGGACAGGCATGTAGTGATATTAATGGGTTTGTTAGTGCAGGGTTGACAGGTGGGTAGATTAGGAAGGGTGGGTTAGAATTCCCAGGATTCTGGGGGAGAGATAGGAGAAGGACAAGGTGAGCACAGGATTTGTGGGTATGAGGTTGAAAGTGCAGGATTGGGAATATGCTTATGGCAATATGACAAGGTAGTGACTCTTGTTTAGGGTGTAGGTTGGGGGGACATTCAGGATGCTGCACATCTGGAGTAGGCTTCTGGAAAGTGTGTGAGTATTCATCCTGTCATAATGTATTTTGTTGGGAAGTAGATACCCCCATAGTGAGGGGAAGGAGATTGACCGCCATCTTTGGGAGGACCAATTCACCCTGAAACAGAGAGGTGGCTGTCTCTCAGGATCAAAGGTGGATCCTAATAAGGGAGGACAATCAGAGTGTCAAGACCTCTTGTTACAAGTAACTATGAATCTTGTCATCCAATGAGTCAAGACAGGGGGTTGTCATGTGACTCAGGGGGATAGGGAGGAAGGAACACAAAAGATCAAATAGGGGGTATTTAGTGGTCAGGGGAAATGATTTTATTACCTTACAGTGATGGATACAGGACAAGGTAAATATCATCAAAATTTGTTTTTTCCCATTTTTTGAATATCCCAAACCTTTCATTTTATTTTATTTTTAGTGATTTTCTTTTTAAGTTCCATGTAACTTATCTCTTGCATTTAAATCTACCATTATTATATAATTTTCTTATTAATTGTGTTTGGCTATTGTATGGGATTCATCTTCAAGAAAGGTTTAGATCACAGAAGTGTTACAATGAGAGCAAGAGAGGATCATTGGTGGGGAATGTCTAGGATGGTTGTTTCATGAGAGGAAGTTCACCTGAATATAAATGAAAGATATATAAATTTGCTCAAATGGTCAAGGTGTTGGGCATGGTCACAGTGGGTGGAGAATCACACAATAAATGAGAGACTACTGAATTCCCTGCTGGGAGAGCTCTGCCACATTCTCCAAGGGAGCAGCCACAACCCCCCGAGTGCAGGGGCAGTGTCTGGCAAAGGAGGATGGTCCAATAATGGGTTCTTGTTTTTGGTGATGGGTCTTATGAGTCTTTGCTCTTGAAATTGAAAGTTAGCCTACTGTTTTGGGGTGCCTAAGGGTTGTCACCTGAGAGCCTTCTGGTGGCTCAAATGTGACCACTCTCTAAGCCAAACTCAGTATATGAATGCATTACCTTCCCCAGTGTGGGACATGATGCCTGGGGATGATCCTCCCTGGCCATGAGGGAATAATACCAAGGGCCAACTGGCAATATGATTGGAAAAAGAACTTGAATAAAAGGGGGAAAATGTAAAGACAAATGAGTTCATATGGCTAAGAGACTTCAAAGCAATTCAGGAGGTCATCCCAGAGGTAACGCTTATGCACACCTCAGTAGGATCTTAGAGAATACCAAAGGGATATCACATCACACAGAGGGGCTACTGAGGGCTCTGGAGATATCCAGGTTCTATATAAGGGGAGATATCTCCAGAGATTGATGCCTTATCAGTGGGCTATACTTTGGAATCTGTGCTACTGAGAGTGACAGAGTTGGACTCAAATAAGTCCTTCCTGCACATGGCCCATCAGTTCCTAATATTCAAACCTATATGTGGTGCTGTAGTTTGTAGGTATACTTCCAGAGACTGGAGCCATTGGTCTGCCCGTGTGCAGCTGTGCCTGGAATCTTCATGGAGCTGCAACTCTTACTCTACAGCTCAGTGGACTCATCCATCACCTGGCAAAGAAGTGATGATGAACAGTGTCCATCCCAGGAAAGGGAGACAGTCTGTAGCTGCAGGCAGGATAATCCCAACTATCTTATCTGTGGGATATAAGCCCCTTCTCACTTGGAGGTGGAGTGGTCATCACCATCCCAGACTCCTCAGGATTGTGGAAAGAGCTATGGACTACAGTGGACTTACTGGTATTCTGTTGTAGACATGGTGTGATTCAAGCAATGGAATAAAATACAAAATTGAGGTGGAGCCAGTGGCCACTGGATATTTTCAGGGCAGGGAGAGTGAAAAGCAATTGTAATAAAGGGGCTATATGGGGATTTGGGAATTATCCTGAATGACATTACAATGACAGATATAGGCCATTTTACATCAGTATATAACAGGCAGAACTGTGTGGGAGAGAGTGTGGTCTACAATGTGAACAAAGGTTCATGCTTAGTGCCAAAGCACCAGGATGTATATATCCATTGAAGGTGATGTGCCACACTAATGAAGGATGTTTATGTGGGAAGTTATCAGAGGTGTGGGGAGTGGGGGAACATTGGAATCCCTGTAATTTTGTGTAACATTTATGTAATCTAAGCATATTTTAAAATATAAAAAAATTAAATACAAAAAAATCCCGAAGAAACATCTGCACTCAGAGTGCAGGTAAAACATGCTTAAAAAACAGTATTTTGAATTTTATTGTAAGTGAAAACAATGCAGCAAAGGCAACAAGTGTCTTGCTTAGTTTTCAAAATTGAACAAACCAATGCATTGGCATAGCATTTGGTAAAAGCAGTGTTTTGATATCGATTGTGAGTAAAAGCAAGTGCATAGTAGCCAAGGAAACAAGTATCTTACTTACCATTCAAAATTGTAGTACCACCTGCATTCACAGAACATAAGGTAAGACCAGAGTTTTGAAGTTGATTGTACATGAAAATACATGCATAGCAACAAATGAAACAAGAATCTTACTTTGATTTAAAAAGTGAAGAAACTACTGCATTGGCATAGTAAAAATGGTGTTTTGACATTGTTTGTAAGTGAAAAGAAGTGCCTAGCAGCCAAAGAGAGAGGTATCTTACTTACTTTACAACAGTAAAGAACCTCCTGTATTCATAGAGCATTAGATTAAAACCAGGATTTTGAAGCTGATTGTAACTCAAAACAAGTGTGTAGCTGCCCATGAAATGAGGATCTTGTTTTGTTTTCAAAACAGGAAAACCTCCTGCATTCAGACTGTGTTAGGTAAAACTACTGTTTGCCTTTGAGTCTAAGTGAAAACAACTGCATAAAAGTCAAGGAAACACGTATCTTGCTAATTTTTCAAAACTGAAGAAATTAGTGCGTTGGCAGAGCACTACGTAAAAGCAGAGTTTTGACATTGACTGTAAGTGAAGACAATTCATAGCAGCCAAGGAAACCCATATCTTTCTTATGTTTGAAAAGTGAAACACCACCTGTGTTCACAGAGCATTAAGTAAAACTGGAGTTTTGACATTAATTATAAGTGGAAACACGTGAATAGTAGCCACTGAATCAAGATTCCTGTTTAGTTTTCAAAACTAAAGAATCACCTGTGTTCAGAGCATTAGGTAAAACCAGTGTTTTGAAGTTCATTGTAAGTCAAACATGAGCATAGTGTCCAATGAAAAAAGTATATTGCTAAGTTTAACACATGAAGAAAATCCTGCATTCAGAGTATTAGGTAAAACCACGGTTTTTTTTTTTTTCAAATAATAAACTTTATTTTTAAAGAAGTTTTTGATTTCAGAAAAGTCATATCGAAAGTATAGGGATTGCCATATACCCCACACCTCCCCTCCCACATTCTCCCCTCTTAACAACATCTTACATTAGTGTGGTATATTTGTTACAATTTATGAACAAATATTGAAACATGGCTACTAACCAAAGTCTGTAGTTTATATTAGAGTTTACATTTTGCAATTTATAGTTTTATAAGTTTTGACAAAATGTATAATTGCCTGTATCCATCATTGCAATATCATGCAGAACAATTCCAATGCCCTAAAAATGCCCTATATTCACATATTATTTCCTTCCTCTCCCCTCAGAACCTCTGGTAAACACTGTCTTTATTTTATTTTTTTTATTATGGGTAAAAATGAAAATTCTCACAATACATACAAACATTTGCAAAATGATATATAAATATATATGCATATATGTGTATTTGCTTACAAAAATGTTGTTTATATATATATATATACATATATTTTAAGAGGTGCTTAGATTACCAAAATATTACACGGAACCCACTGGGATTCCCATGTTGCCCACTTCCCACACCTCCCATCACATCCCACACAAACATCTCCCACAGTGTGGCCCATCACCCTCAATGAACTTACACATCCTGGAGCCTTGCCACCAACCAGAGACCACAGTTCACACTGTAGACCACACTCTCTCCCACACAGTTCTGAGTGGTGTGTGCTGATTTAAAATGGCCTACATCTGTTGCCACAACAGTACTCAGGACATCTTCCAACTCCCAAAGAAACCACTGTATTTCAACTGCTCGTCCCCTCCCTACCCCAAAAGTGTCAAGTGGCCACTGGCTCCACCTCATTGTTATAATTTCTTGCATTGCTAGAATCACCATATGTGAACAAGAGAATACCATCAAGTCCACTCTAGTCCATAGTTCTTCCCCCAATCCTGAGGGGACTGGGATGGTGATGTCCACTCCAACTCCAAGTGAGAGAGGGCTTATATCCCATGGATATGGTGAGTAGGATGATCCTTCCTGCAGATGCAGAACCTCTCCATTCCCTTGGATGATCATTGCCCATCGCCCATCATTGTCTCCTCACCAGGTGACTTGGATGAGTCCATTAAGCTGTAGGGTAGGAGTTGCAGCTCCACCGAGATTCCACACACAACTGGCACATAGGTAGGACAGAGACTCCAGTCTCTGGAAGTATACCTAAAAATTTCAGCACCGCATATAGGTTTGAATAGAAGGGACTGGTGAACCATGTACAGGGAGGACTTATTTGAGTCTAATTCTGTCACTCTCAGGAGCACAGATTCCAAAAAAGAACCCACTGATAAGACATCAGTCTCTGGGGCTATCCCCACTTATATAGGACCAGGGTGTCTCCAGAGCTCTCAGGAACCCCAGTGAGTGGGGTGATAGGCAATTAGATGTTCTATGAGCTCCTACTGAGGTGTGCATAAGAGTTACCTCTGGGAGGACCTCCCGACACTCTTTGAAGTCTCTTAGCCACTTGAACTCATTTGTCTTTACCATTTCCCCCTTTTTTTCAAGGTCTTTTTCCAGTTGTGTTGCCAGTTGGCACTTGGGAAAAGTTTTCAATTAGCAATAATCATGCCTCGGATAAACCTCATTGGCTACTATACTGCCACTGTGCAAAGCTGCCAGTTGGCACTTGGTATTAATCCCTCGTTGCCAGGGAGGTGCATCCCCGGGAGTCATGTCCCAAGTTGGGGGGAAGGTAATGCCATCATATGCTGAGTTTGGCTTAGAGAGAGGCCACATTTGAGCAACAAGGAGGCTATCAGGTGGCAACCCTTAGGCACCCCACAACTGCAGGCTAAGTCTCATTTACAAGAGCAAAGACTCACAAGGGTAGTCATCAATTAAAAAAAGAAAACATCAGTGGGTCATCCTATTTTGACAGGCTCTGTCCCTACACTCAGAGGACTATTGTTGCTCCCTTGGAGACTGTGACAGAGCTCTCCAGGCTAGGAATTCAGATTCCCTCATTTATTATGTGATTATCCACCCATCGTGACAATGCCCCATCCCCTGATCCTTTGAATGATTTTGTATATCTTTCATGTATATTCGGATGAACCAATCCCCACAAACCCCCCCCCTAATAATCCCCCGCAGTAATCATTGTAACCCTTCTGTGATACAAATCCTCCATGAACATTTAGTCCATAAAATAATCAAATACACTTACTAGGAAAAAGAAACAAGTGTGATAAGCGTACATGCAAGAGACAAACATAAGGAAACCCAGGGGAAAAAAAGAGAGAGAGAAGGAAAAAAAAAACAAATAATCAAACAAAGAACAAAACAAAATAAAATATAATTAGTGGATTCGGACATTCAAAAAATGGGCAAAAAAAAGCAAAGGAAATGCCTTTAAAATATATATATACATACATATATTCATTTTTTTTCCTTTCTGTTTTCTTTCTTCCCTTTTTTCTTTCTCTTTATCACTGTGTTATCGGATGTCTGGTGTGCCATGACACCTTCCTCCTCTCAATCCCCATTGTCTCCCAATTTTTCATTTAATTTTCAAAGAAGTTTAGGTCACAGCAAAGTCACACACGGAGTGCCGGAGACTCCCAGATACCAAACCACACCCCCTTCCCCACCCCATATTAACTCTGCCCCCTTTTTTTTGGTTTATAGCATTGTTATAACTGTTATGCAGATAGCAAAATATAGCAACTAAACATTGTCAGTGATTTACAGAATAGTTTACAATTTATATGATACAGTTTAATAATTTTGATGATATTTACCATGTCCTGTGTCCATTACTGTAAGGTAATGAAAAACCTTCCCCTTGACCACCAAACAACCCATTAGATCTTTTATTTATTTATTTTTAAAGATTTTATTTATTTATTAATTTATCCCCCCCTTGCTGCTTGTGCTCGATGGGTCAGCTAACCATGCCATGCGGGCGGGCTTGCCTTCACCAGGAGGCCCCGGGAACCGAACCTGGGGCCTCCCATATGATAAACGGGAGCCCTACTGATTGAGCCACAGCCGTTTCCCACCCATTAGATCTTGGCTGTTCCCTTCTCCCCATCCTCCCATGGCCCATGATACCCCCCTCTCCCAACCCATGGAATGTCAAGATTCACAGTTACATGCCTTGGGGATTTGAACCAACCCTTCCTAATCCACCCACCCTCCAGTGCTGCACCACCAAACCCAGGAACACCACCACTCATCTGCCCCATCCCCCAACATGCAACCACACTCTATCCCTTTACCATAGATTATGTCCATATGGGTGATGGCTCAAAGCCTGCTCTTCTCTTACTTTCCTTTGTTAACCTATCTTTCAGACAATGGTTCTCAGAGACTGCTCACTTTCCTCAGTTCAGATCAGTGAGGTCATATACTGTTCATCCTTCAGTGCCTGGCTTACTTCACTCAAATTAAGGTCTTCAAGATTCATCCACGTTATTGCATGTGTTAGCACTTTGTTCCTTCTTACAGCTGAGTAATATTCCATTGTATGTATGTACCACATTTTACTTATCCATTCCTCTGTTGATGGGCACTGGGGCTGATTCCAACTTTTGGCAATAGTGAACAATGCCGCTATGAACATTGGTGTGCATATATCTGTTTGTATTTTTGTTTTCAGTTATTCTGGGTATATACCCAGCAGTGGAATTGCTGGATCATAAGGAAGATCTATTGCTAGTTTTCTGAGGAACCGCCAAACTGTTCTCCACAGAGGCTGGACCTTACCGCAGTCTGACCAGCAGTGGATGAGGGTCCCTATTCCTCCACATACTCTCCAACATTTAGTGTCTCCTGTTTTTTTAATAGCTGCCATTCTGATGGGTGTAAGATGGATTCTCATTGTAGTTTTGATTTGCATTTCCCTGATAGCAAGTGATGTTGAGCATTTTTTCATGTGCTTTTTAGCCATTTGTATTTCTTCCTTGGAGAAGTGTCTTTTCAGAACACTTGCCCATTTTTTATATGGGTTGTTTGTCCTTTTATATTCGAGGTGAAGGATTTCTTTATTTATGGAGAATATTAGGGTACTATCAGATATATGGTTGCCGAATATTTTTTCCCATTGGGTAGGTTGCCTTTTTATTTTCTTAATAACATCCTTAGAGGTGCAGAAGTTTTTAATTTTGAGGAGATCCCATTTATCAGTTTTTTCTATTGCTGCTCGTGCTTTGGCTGTGAAGTTCATGAAACCATTTTCTATAACACGGTCCTGTACATGCTTCCCTACATTATCTTCCAAGGTTTTTATGGTTTTGGCTCTTATATTCAGATCTTTGATCCATCTTGAGTTGATTTTTGTATAAGGTGTGAGATGGTATTTTTCTCTCATTCTTTTGGATACGGATATCCAGTTCTCCAAGCACCACTTTTTAAAGAGGCCACTCTCTCCCAACTGAGTGGGTTTTGTGGCCTTGTCAAATATCAGATGACTGTATATATGAGGATCTATATGAGAACTCTCAATTCGGTTCCTTTGGTCAGTAGGTCTATCCTTGTGCCAATACCACGCAGTTTTGATCACTGTAGCTTTGTAGTATGTTTTAAAGTCAGGTAATGTGATACCTCCAACTTCATTTTTCTTTTTCAATAAATCTTTGGCAATTCGGGGCCTCTTGCCTCTCCAAATATATTTTGTGGTTAGTTTTTCCAGTTCCTTAAAAAATATAGTGTTGAGTTTTTGGGATTGCATTAAATCTGTAGATTAGTTTGGGTAGGAT
>JAKSZT010053944.1:171490-240636 GCA_026826555.1 Tolypeutes matacus | reverse complement strand
TCCTTGCATACCTGGGATGAAACCCACTTGGTCATGGTGTATAATCCATTTGATATGTTGTTGAATGCGATAAGCAAGTATTTTGTTAAGGATTTTAGCATCTAGGTACATTAGAGAAATTGGTCTGTAATTTTCCTTTCTTGTGGTTTCTTTATTTGGTTTTGGTATTAGGGTAATGTTGGCATCATCGAATGAGTTAGGTAATATTCCTTCTACTTCTATTTTTTGGAAGAGCTTAAGTAGAATTGGTGTTAGCTCTTTCCGGAATGTTTGATAGAATTCAGCTGTGAAGCCTTCTGGTCCTCGACTCTTCTTAGTTGGGAAGTTTTTAATGACTGATTTTATCTCTTTACTTGTAATTGGGCTGTTGAGTTCATCTATTTCTTCTTTCATCAATGTCAGCTGTTTATGGGATTCTAGAAACTTGTACATTTCCTTTATATTGTCATTCTTGTTGGCATATAATTTTTCAAAGTATCCTCTTATGATACTATTTATTTCTGTGGGGTCAGTAGTGATATCACCTTGCTCATTTCTTATTTTATGTATTTGCATCTGTTATCTCTTTTTCTTTGTTAGTCTGGCTAAGGGTTTGTCAATTTTGTTGATATTCTCGAAGAACCAGCCTTTGGTTTTGTTTATTGTTTCAAGTGCTTTCTTATTCTCTATTTCATTTAGTTCTGCTCTAATCTTGGTTATTTCCTGTTTTCTACTTCCTTTAGGTTTAGTTTGTTGTTGATTTTCCAATTCCTCCAAGTGTGCAGTTAGGTCTTCAATTTTAGGTCTTTCTTCTTTTTTAATATATGAAATTATGGCTATGAACTTCCCTCTCAGGACTGCTTTCGCTGCATCCCATTGGTTTTGATATGTTGTGTTGTTGTTTTCATTAGTTTCAAGGTAGTTACTGATTTCTTTTGAAATTTCCTCTTTGACCAATGTTTGTCTAAGAGTGTGTTGTTTAACTTCCATATCCTTGTGCCTAACCCGTTTCTCTGGTCCTTATTGATTTCCAACTTCATTCCGTTGCAGTTAGAAAAATTACTTTGTATAATCTCAATCTTTCTGAATTCATTGAGTGTTGTTTTGTGGCCTAGCATGTGGTCTATTTTGGAGTATGTTCCATGTGCACTGGAGTAGAATGTAAATCCCGCTGTATTTGGGTGTAGTGTTCTGTATATGTCTATTAAGTCCAAATCTTCTAATGTATTTTTGAGTACCTTAGTTTCTTTATTAATTCTCTGCTTGATGTTCTGTCTAATGATGATAGTGGTGTGTTGAAGTCCCCTGCTATAATTGTAGAGGAATTTATTTCTCCTCTTAATTTTTCCAGAGTTTGGCGCACTTATTTTGAGGCACTTCGATTATGTGCGTAAATGTTGATGATTGTTCTCTCTTCTTGAGAGATTACTCCTTTTACTAATATGTAGTGTCCATCTTTGTCTCTTACAATAGTTTTGCATTTAAAGTCTATTTTGTCTGATATTAGAATAGCTACTTCTGCCCTTTTTTGGCTATTGTTAGCTTGTAAAATGGTTTTCCACCAATTCACTTTCAGCCTCCTTTAATCCCTTGGCCTAAGGTGGGTTTCTTGTAGACAGCATATAGATGGATAATATTTTCTTATCCATTCTGCCAATCTGTGTCTTTTGATTGGTGAATTTAATCCATTAACATTCAGTGTTATTACTCGTAACGAATTTCTTAATTCAGTCATTTTTTCTTTCGGTTAATGTATATCATATGTTGTTTTGTTTCTCTTTTTGAGTTTTCAGTTGTGTTTATACTCTCCTCCATCTCTCTCTCCTTTGTTTTTTCCTTTCAACTTGTAGAGATTCCTTTAGTATTTCTTGAAGTGCTGGTTTCTCCCTGACATGTTCTCTTAATTGCTGTTTATCTGTGAATATTTTGAACTCTCCATCATTTTTGAATGTCAATTTTGCTGGACAGAGAATTCGTGGCTGGAATTTTTTTTCTTTTCGTGTTTTGACTATGTCATACCACTGTCTTCTTGCCTCCATGGTTTCAGCTGAGAAATCAGCACTTAATCTTATTGTGCTTCCCTTGTATGTGATGGTTCTCTTTTCTCTTGCTGCCTTAAGTATTTTCTCTTTGTCTTGAGCATTGGACATTTTGACAAGTATATGTCTTGGAGTTGGCCTGTTGGTATTTATACTATTTGGGGTGCGCTGTGCTTCCTGGATCTCCACATCCATCTCTCTCAATAGAGTTGGGAAGTTTTCATCCATCACTTCCTTCAACACTCCTTCTGTTCCCTTTCACTTCTCTTCTCCTTCTGGGATGCCCATAATTAGTATGTTTGTGTATCTTGCATTATCGTTAAATTCCCTGAGACCATACTGGATTTTTTCTATCTTTTTGTCTATCTTTTCTACAATCTCTTTGATTTCAACTGTATTGTCTTCCATATCACTAATTCTTTCCTCTGCCCATTCAATTCTGCTGCCATGTGAGTCCTGCGTCTTTTTCATTTCTTGACTTGTGTCTTTGTTCCCCATCATATCCATTACCTTTTTAGGTGTGTTAGCTATTTCTTCAGTATGTTCTCCCAGTGTCTTCTTTATATCCTTAATCTCTTCCTTCATTTCTTTAAGTTGGTCCATGATATTTGTTTTGATAGCTTTGATTAGTTGTTCGATGTACTGCATTGCTTCCTGGTTTTTATTTTGTGCACTGGACTGGTCCATGTTTTCCAGTTTCTCAGAGTCATTTGTATTTTTCTGTTGCCCTTTGGTCATCATATTATCTTGAGGGGTTTTTTCAGTTCATTAGCTTTTCTCTATGCTCTAGAATTTTATTTAGCTATTGGTTCTGCATGTGAGTTAAGTTTTCTTTTTGGCAGTTTTTCTTCTTATTTTACTTCCTTGCTTCTTTCTATGTTCCCTTGAAGGCAAAAGGTTAGGTCCAGAGGTATCAAAAGATGTAAGGAATGAGAAGGATAATAGAAATATTGATAAAATAGAAGAGTGGCAAAATGAGACTTAATGAGATGAATATTTAACTTGAGTAGGCAGTGTAGATTACTAGGAAAATATATGGAGTTCCTACAATGGACTGGGAAAACAAATGGAGGAATATATATATATATAGTGATTTAGAAGGCTAGAATTATGAGGAGGGAGAGAAATAGTAGAGAAAGGTGTGAAAGGAAAAAGTTAATACTAATAAAAAAAAAGAAAAAAGAAGAAGAAAAAAAACAAAATAGTTGGGATAGAAATTGACACCCTTAACTTGTGGGCCTATGAAAAAACGTTGTCTCTAAGAGCCACAACAGAAAACAGAAGGCAGAAAGATGCAGGAAGGATAAGCGATAGTTTGTAATACAGAATCAGTATATACAGCAAGTGGGAAATTACTGAATAAGAAGCCCATCAAATAAGCGACCAGCTGGCAGCACCTATTAAAAAAAAAATAGAAGGAAAAAGGAAGGGGGGAGGAAAACGGGAATAATAGCAATAGACTAGATAGTAACAGAGAGAAACCAAAGATACACACAGGCAAGCAGTCAAACAGAGCTAAGTGGGGTCAATGATTCCCCTAGGGTCCACGTGGATCCTTCCTGCCTACTTGTGTTTATCAATGAATTTCCCCACAGGGTTCTATATGCAGGTCCTTAAGCAGCTTTTAGCTATTAAACTAAATTTAAAAGAATTTATTTTTCATTTGTTGAGGTGACCTCACTTTTTTTTTTTTTAGCCAAATGCAGGACCCAAAATAATTCCTCCTCTAGACCAACCCCCTTATGGAAGGGACCCTAGCTGGGCCCGTGGAAATTAATCAAGCACGTCACACTTTCCGGACTCCCCAGCTTAGCTGAAGCTCTGATGTTAGTCATTTAGGAGTGCTAAAGATGGCGGATTACGCACCTCTGGTGCTGAGCTCCAGCGTCACCAGGTTGCTCAGTAAATCAGTTTGAGTGCAGATTCGCGTCTGCTCTCAGCCTAATGCTGCTTCAGGTCGGCTTATCTGCTCCCCAAAGCTATGGGGCGGTGCAGGCAGTCAGATCAATGTCTAAAAATATAAAATACCCTTCCCTGTGTTCCAACCGAACCCTCCCTTTTTTGGGAAGTGTCCCTTCCTCCTGGCCCCGCAGCAGCCTGGGTCTTATCCCTGGGTGGCTAGGGAAATCAGCTGCATTGCCTGACCAAAATCCCCCCTCTGGTTCACCGGGTGCTGATTAGCTCATTTGCTCTGTTCACACAAGGTCCAAGGGACGCCAGGCAGCCAGATCCCCAGAAAATAATACTTTTTCGCCCCGCCCGTGGCTCAAAATGGCTGTTTTATTTTTTTTTTCCCTAAGTGCGGGGCTCAGCCGTCTGTGCCAACCTCCACCGGCAGCCTCAAAACTCACGAATCTCCACCGTTCGGTCCACGTCACTGATCCGCACAGATAGATGTCCCAAGCCTCTCACTCCACGTGTGCACAGCACAGTCCCCCAGGCAGGACCCCGTCCCCAATCCGCCTTGCTCTGGGAGCTTGCAGTGTGCGACCTCCTACACTTACGCCATTTTCTCTCTTTGATTATAAGTGAAAACATGTGCATAGCAGCCAGTCAACAAATCTCAGTCTGACTTTTGAAACTGAAAAACCTACTGTATTCATAGAGAATTAGGAAAAACCAGTGTAAGTGAAATCATGTGCATAACAGCAAATTAAACAAAAATCTTACTAGTTTACAAAATTGAAGAATTAACTGCATTGGCACAGCACTAGGCAAGAGCAATGCTTTGATATTGAGTGTAAGTGAAAACAAGTGCAGAGCAGCCAAGGAAACAAGTATCTTAATTAGTTTACAAAAGTGAAGAACCTATTCACTTCACAAAGTATTAGGAAAACCACTGTTTAGACATTGATTATCAGATAAAACACTTGTAAAGCAGCCAATGAAACAATTTACTTCAATGGTTTTCAAAACTGAAGAAGCACCTGCATTTACTGAGCATTTAGGTACAATCAGTGTATTGAATTTGATTGTAAGTGAAAACACATGCATAGCAGCAAATGAAACAAGAATATTTCTTAGATTTCAAAAGTGAAGAAACTACTGCATTGGCATAGCCTTAGGGAAAGGGGTGTTTTGACATGGATTATAAGTGAAAACAAGTGCATAGCAGTCAAGGAAACATGTATCTCAATTGTGTTTCAAAACCTTAGTACCTGCTTAATTCACAGACCATTAGGTAAAACTAGTGTTTTAACACTGAATATAAGTGTAAACACGTACAGAGCACCAATGAAACATGATCCTTTTTTTATATTCAAAACCAATAAATTGAGTATAAGCACCTAGCTTTTGGTATACCGGGTTTTGAACTTGATTGTAAGTCAAAACAAAAGCATAGCTGCCAATGTTAAGAGTATCTTGCTTAAATGTTAAAACAAAGAACTATATGAATTCAAGTTTGTTAGATAAAACCAGTGTTTTGAATTTTATTTTGAGTGAAAACAATTGCATTGCAGCCAAGGAAACATGTATCTTGCTTAGTTTACACAACTGAAGAAATTAGTGGATTGGCATAGCACTAGTTAATAGCTGTGTTTTCACATTGATTGAAAATGAAAACCTGTGCATAGCAGCCAAGGAAACAAGTGTCTTACTTATTTTACAAAAGTGAAGAACATCCTGTGTTCACAGAAAATTAAGTAAAACCAGAGTTTTGATATTGATTATAATTGAAAACGCATGAGTAGTTGACGGTGAATCAAGTTTCTTTCTTAGTTTGCAAAACTGAAGAATCAACTGTGTTCACAGAGCATTAGGTAAAACCAGGTATTTGATGTTGATTTTAAGTCAAAAGATATGCATAGTCTCTAATGAAACAAGTATTTTGCTTAGTTTTCAATACTGAGGAACCTCCTACATTCAGAGGGTGTTAGGTAAAATGAGTGTTTTGACTTTGATTATAAGTGAAAACACATGCATAGTAGCCAATGAAAAAAAGATTCTTTCTTCATTTTTTAAAACTGAAAAACAGACTGCATTCACAGAGTTTTAGGTAAAACAGCATTTTAGGTTGATTATAAGTCAAAACACGTGCATAGCTACCAATGAAAAGAGTATCTTGCTTAGATGTCAAAATTGAAGAAATGCCTGCATTCAGAGTGTGTTAGGTAAAACCAGTGCTTTGAATTTTATTTTAAATGAAAACAAGTGCATTTCAGCAAAGGAAACAAGGATCTTGCTTAGTTTTCCAAACTGAACAATCCACTGCATTGGCATAGAATTTGGTAAAATCAGTGTTTTGACATTAATTGTGAGTGAAAGCAAGTGCATCGCAGTGAAGGAAACAAGTATCTTATTTATCTTTCAAAATTGTAGTACCTCCTGGATTAACAGAACGTTAGTTAAATCTAGTGTTTTGTAGTTGATTTTATGTGTAAATACATGCATAGCAGCAAATGAAACAAAAATCTTACTTAGATTTCAAAAATGAAGAAATTACTGCATTGGCATGTAAAAGCAGAGTTTTGACCTTGATTGTAAGTGAAAACAAGTGCATAGCATCTGTATTAGTCAGAGTTCTCTCAGGAAACAGAATCAGCAGGAGATATCAATCAATAATATAAAATTTTAAAAGAGTCTCTCATGTGACTGTGGGGATGCACAATTCCAGGTTCTGCAGGCAGGCTGCAAACCAGTGGCTCCAATGAAAGCCTGATGAAAGGTTGTTGATGAGTTTCTGGGAGAAGTTGCTTGTCCAACGATGAGCTGGGAAATTCTCTCCGAATGTTGAAATCACTTCCACTTTTAAGTCATTCAACTGATTGGATAAAAGCATTACCCACTGATAATGTAATCTCCCTGACTGATGCAGATGTAATCAGCCATCCACGCAGTAAACTCACTGGTGATTGAAGTCCATAAATGCTCTTGTATTACAATTAGCTCAGTGCTTGCTGGAACAAACACCTGGACACAACTACTTGGCCGAGTTGACACATTAGCCTAACCATCACAGTCCACCCCTTGTCAACTCAGCAATCATACTCATTACTCTAAACCATACTTAGTCTCTAAGTAAAAGCAATAACAGCCAAGCATACATATATATTTCTGCCTAACAAATGTTCAACTCTCCTGCATACAACCGGAAATGCATTAATTCCCTACAGAACAGGGTGCAAGTCCTTGGATGATAGTCACTCTTAAACTCGACATCCTTAAATATTATGATGTGGGATTAATACAACTTTTCATGATAGGGGAAAAGATTGGGGAAGAAAACAAAGAAATTCATTTTGTGTACATATACAATCATACTCATAATGAAACATGGAAGAAGGGTTAATAACCATTACAGTCCTCGTTTCTGTAACTGGTCACTTGGTCGAAGTTCATATATATCACTACCTTCTTCCACTACCCATTCTGTGTTCCCGTTACCTTCAGCAAGCATTTCAGCTGGCCGTGGTTCTTTGCCTGGTGGGGTGACCCAAACTTTCATTCCCGAAGATTCTGGGCCATTGTTAGTCCTAATTGAATTGGTTTCTTGCAATTTTCCATTGACTTTAATCACAGGGCATGGCAGGACTAGGAAACCCCCTAGAGGATCCCCTGCATTCCAGGCAAACTCTTCTTTACCCCCATTATGTAGATGTAGTCCTATTTCCCCTTGATAGTCAGGATCAATCACCCCAGCCAGTACAGTAATTCCCTTCTTTACCTGTTGATTCACAGGTAAGAGGAGCCCAAAGTGGCCAGGTGGCAGTCTTAACTTCCAGTTCAATGGAATCATTGTAATGTTCCCAGGTGGCAGCACGACTCCTCTTGGGACTAAAACCTGTAGACCAGCAGAACTTAAGGTTTCAGGGACAGGAAGCAAAAATTTTCCTAGTGGGTCACTAGGGGTAATAGTGAGTGGTGCCACTCCCATTTCCACCCCTTGATTCCTGGACCCATGAGTCCTGGCTATGGGAGAAACAGCACCATAGAGAGGACACTGATTCAGAGCATACACAGCATCCTAGAGAACATTACCCCAGCCATACAAGGTATTGCTGCCTAGTTGGTGCTGTAATTGAGTCTTCAAAAGGCCATTCCACCGTTCTATTAATCCAGCTGCTTCAGGGTGATGGGGAACATGGTAAGACCAGTGAATTCCATGGGCATGTTCCCATTCCTGCACATCATTTGCTGTGAAATGGGTTCCTTGATCAGAAGCAATGCTGTGTGGAATGCCATGGCGGTAGATAAGACATTCGGTATGTCGACAGATGGTAGTTTTGGAAGAAGCATTGGGTGCTGGAAGTGCAAACCCATAGCCAGTGTATGTGTCTATTCCAGTTAAAACAAATCACTGCCCCTTCCATGATGGAAGTGGCCCAATGTAGTCCACCTGCCACCAGATAGCAGGCTGGTCACCTTGAGGAATGGTGCCATATCTGGGGCTGAGTGTGGGTCTCTGCTGCTGGCAGATTGGGTATTCAGCAGTGGCTGTAGCCAAGTCAGCCTTGGTGAGGGGAAGTCCATGTTGCTCAGCCCGTGCATAACCTCCATCCCTACCTCCATGGCCACTTTTCTCATGAGCCCATTGGGCAATGACAGGAGTGGCTGTGGAAAGAGGCTGAGCATTAGCCACAGAGCGGGTCATCTTATCCACTTAATTATTAAACTCACCCTCTGGTGAGCATTCACGTGGAACACAAATATGTTCATGTTTTTTGTCCACTCAGAAAGATCTATCCACATAGCTCTTCCCCAGACCTCCTTGTCACCAATTTTCCAATCATGTTCCTTCCAGGTCCCTGACCATCCAGCCAAACCATTGGCAACAGCCCATGAATCAGTGTACAAATGCACCTCTGGCCATTTCTTCCTCCAAGCAAAATGAACAATAGATGCACTGCTCAAAGCTCTGCCCACTGGGAGGATTTGCCCTCACCGCTATCCTTCAGGATGTCCCAGAAAAGTGCTGCAGTGCCGCAGCTGTCCACTTTCGGGTGGTACCTGCATATCGTGCAGAACCATCTGTAAACCAGGCCCGAGTTTTCTCATCCTCAGTCAACTGATTGTAAGGGAGTCCCCAAGATGCCAAAACTGTGGTCTGGGAAAGAGAAGGTAACACGGCAGGGGTGATGACCATGGGCATTTGGGCCACTTCCTCATGTAACTTATTTGTGCCTTCAGGACATGTTTGAGCCCTATCTGGTATATACCACTTCCACTTAATTATGGAGTGCTGCTGTGCACGCCCAACTTTATGGTTTGGTGGGTCAGACAATACCCAGCACATGATAGGCAACTCAGGTCTCATGGTAACTTGATGGCCCATGGTTAAGTGTTCAGTCTCTACTAAGGCCCACTAGCAAGCCAAAAGCTGCTTCTCAAAATGGGAGTAGTTATCTGCAGAAGATGGCAAGGCTTTGCTCCAAAATCCTAAGGGTCTGCATTGTGATTCCCCTATAGGGGCCTGCCAAAGGCTCCAGACAGCATCTCTATTTGCCACTGAAACTTCCAGTACCATTGGATCTGCTGAATCATATGGTCCAAGTGGCAGTGCAGCTTGCACAGCAGGCTGGACCTGTCACAGGGCTTCCTCTTGTTCCAGTCCCCAATCAAAACTAGCAGCTTTTCTGGTCACTTGGTAAATAGGCTGCAGTAACACACCCAAATGAGGAATGTGTTGTCTCCAAAATCCAAAGAGGCCAACTAAGCATTGTGCCTCCTTCTTGGTCATAGGAGGGGCTAGGTGCAACAGCTTATCCATTATTTTTGAAGGGATATCTCGACAGGCCCCACACCATTGGACACCTAGAAATTTCACTGAGGTGGAAGGACCCTGTATTTTTTTGGATTTATCTCCCATCCTCTCTCACGCAAATGCCTTACCAATAAATCTAGAATCTTTGCTACTTCTTGCTCAGTAGGTCCTATCAACATGGTATCATCAATATAATGAACCAGTGTGATGTCTCGTGGGAGGGAGAGATGATCAAGGTCCCTGTGGACAATATTATGACATAGGGCTGGAGAGTTGATATACTCCTGAAGCAGGACAGTGAAAGTATACTGCTGGCCTTGCCAGCTGAAAGCAAACTGTTTCTGGTGGTCCTTACTAATGGAAATTGAGAAAAAAGCATTTTCCAGATCAACAGCTGCATACCAGGTACCAGGGGAAGTGTTGATTTGCTCAAGCAATGATACCACATCTGGGAAAGCAGCTGCAATTGGAGTCACCACCTGGTTAAGTTTATGATAATCTACTGTCATCCTCCAAGATCCATCTGTTTTCTGCACAGGCCAAATAGGAGAGTTGAATGGTGATGTGGTGGGAATCACCACCCCTGCATCCTTCAAATCCTTGATGGTGGCACTAATCACTGCAATACCTCCAGGAATCCGGTATTGCCTTTGATTTACTATTTTGCTAGGCAGGGGCAGTTCTAGAGGCTTCCACTTGGCCTTTCCAACCATAATAGCCCTTACTCCATGAGTGAGGGATCTAATGTGGAGATTCTGCCAGTTATTGAGTATGTCTATGCCAATTATGCATTTTGGAACTGGAGAAATAACCACAAAATTGGTCCAGGGATACACTGGACCCACTGTGTGATGGATCTGAGCTAAAACTCTATTAATCACCTGACCTCCATAAGCCCCTACTCTGACTGGTGGACCACAGTGACGTTTTGGGTCTCCTGGAATTAATGTGACTTCTGAGCCAGTGTCTAATAATCCCCAAAATGTCTGATCATTTCCTTTTCCCCAATGCACTGTTACTCTGGCAAAAGGCCGTAGGTCTCCCTGGGGAAAGGTGGGAGGAAGATTAACTGTATAAATTTTTGGCAGTTTAACAGGATCCTTCCCCAAGGGGACCTGGCCTTCCCCTCATTCAAGGGGCTCTGGGTCTGTAAATTGTCTCAATTCTGGGAACTGATTAAGGGGCCATGATTCTCTGCATCTGTAATTAGAGTTAGGATTTTGTTCACTTTACCTAGAACACTTCTGCTTATACAGATCCAGAAGAAATTTAGTAGACTGCCCATGTATTTCACTTCTGGGTACCCCATGATCTATTAACCAACGCCATAACTCCATGCAACTCAGACTATTCTGTGTGCTGTTTTGAATCTGTCTTTCATTGTGGTAGCCACGCCTACTTTGGCTTTGATGATTAACTGCCAATCCTTCACTTTTACCGGGCCTTGATCCAATCATCCCCATAATATTTAAGGATTCCAACCATCACAGCATCCAAGAAACAAATATCTTACTACTTACAACAGTGAAAAACCTCTTGTGTTTCCAGAGCATTAAGTAAAACTGGAGTTTGAATGTTGATTGTAAGTGAAAACACGTGCATAGCAGCCATGGAAACATGTTTCATTCTAAGTTTCCAAAACTGAAAATCAATTGTGTTCTCAGATCTTTAGGTAAAACCATGGTTTTGAAGTTGACTGTAAGTCAAAACATGTGCATACTCTCCAATGAAAAGAGTATCTTACTTAGTTTTCCAAACTGTAGAACCTTCTGAATTCAGAGAGTGTAAGGTAAAAAAAAAAAAAGTGTTTTCAATTTTATTATAAGTAAAAACAAGTGCATAGCAGCCAATGAAACAAGTTTTTTTTCATTGTTTTCCAAAACTGAAGAACTGACTGCATGCACAGAGCATTAGGTAAAAACACTGTTTTGAAGTTGATTGTAAGTGAAAGCACGGGCACCACAACCAAAGAAACAAGATTCTTTCGCATAGTTGCCAATGAAAAGAGTATCTTGCTTAGTAGTCAAAACTGAAGAACGGCCTACATTTGGAATGTGTCAGGTAAAACAAGTGTTTTGAATTTTATTGTAAGTGAAAAAAGTGCATTGCAGTCAAGGAAACAAGTATCTTGCTTAGTTTTCCAAACTGAAAAAAATCACTGCATTGGCATAGCATTAGGAAAAAGCAGTTTTTGACATCGATTGTGATCGAAAGCAAGTGCATATCAGCCAATGAAATAAGTATCTTAATTATCTTTCAAATTGAAGTACCTCCTGCATTCACATTGTGTTAAGCAAAGCCTGTGTTTTGAAGATGATTGTAAATGAAAACACATGCATAGCAGCAAATTAAACAAGAATCTTACCTCGATTGCAAAAGTGAAGAAACTACTGCATTGGTACATCATTAGGTAAAACTGGTGTTTTGATATTGGTTGTAAGTGAAAACAAGTGCATAGCAGCCAAGGAAACAAGTATCTTTCTTACTTTACAAAAGTGAAGATCTTCCTGTATTCACAGAGCATTAGGTTAAAACCAGGATTTTGAAGTTGATTGTTACTGTAAACAAGGGCATAGCTGTCAATCAAATGAGTATCTTCCTTAGTTTCCAATACTGGAGACCCTTCTGCACACAGACTGTGTTAGGTATAACCATTGTTTGGCTTTGATATTAAGGGAAAATAAGTGCATAAAAGCCAAGGAAAAAAGTATCTTGTTTAGTTTTAAAAAGTGAAGGAATTGGTGCTTTGACATTGCATTAGGTAAAACCAGTGTTTGACATTGTTTGTAAGTGAAAACAATGCATAGCAGCGAAGGAAACAAGTATCTTACCTACGGTTCAAAATTGAAGTATGGCCAGCATTCACAGAGCGCTAGGTAAAGCCATTGTTTTGAAGTTGATTGTAAGTGAAAATACATGTATAGCAGCAAATGAAGTAAGAAACTCAGTTAGATTTGAAAACTGAAGAATCAACTGCTTAATTGACAAAAGTGAAGGAATGCCTATGCTCACATAACATTAAGTAAAACTTGAGTTTTGACTTTGGTTGTAAGTGAAAACAAGTGCATAGCAACCAAGGAAATAAGTATCTTTCTTACTATATAGAAGTGAAGAACCTCTTGTATTCACAAAGCATTAGGTTAAAACCAGGATTTTGAAGTTGATGGTAACTCAAAACAAGGGCATAGCTGCCACTGAAATGATTGTCTTGCTTAGTTTCCAAAACTGAAGACCCTCTTCCATTCAGACTGTGTTAGGTAAAACCAGTGTTTGTCTTTGATTCTAAGTGAAAATAAGTGCATAGAGGCCAAGGAAACAAGTATCTTGCTTAGTTTTCAAAACTAAAGAAATTAGGGCATTGGCATAACTGTAGGCAAAAATAAGTGTTTGACATTGATTATAAGTGAAAACAAGTATCTTACTTACTTTCCAAAAATGAAAAACCTCCTGTGTTCTAGAGCATTAAGTAATACTGGAGCTTTGACATTGTGAAAACTCATGCAGAGAAGCTCCTGAAACAAGTTGGTTTCTTAGTTTTCAAAATGAAAGAATCAACTGGGTTCATAGAGCATTAGGGAAAACCAGGATTTTGAAGTGGATTGTAAGTCAAAACATGTGCATAGTCTCCAGTGAAGAGTATCTTGCATAGTTTTCAAAACTGAAGAATCTCCTGCATTCAGAGAGTGTTAGGGGAAAACCAGTGTTTTGAATTTGATTATAAATGAAAACACGTGTGTAGCAGGAAATGAAACAAATCTCAGTCTTTCTTTTCAAAACTGAAAACCCTACTGCATGCAGAGTGTAAGGTAAAACCAGTGTTTGGAAGTTTATTGTAAGTGAAACAAAAATTTACTTAGATTTCCAAAGTGAAGAAAGCACTACATTGGGATAGCATTAGGTAAAAGCAGTGTTTTGACATGAATTGTGAGTGAACACAAGTGCATAGCAGCCAAGAAAACAAGTATATCACTTGCATTTCAAAATTTTAATACCACCTGAATTAACAAAGCGTTAGGCAAAACCAGTATTTTAACATTGATAATAATTGAAAACATGTGCATGGCAGCCAAAGAACCAAGATTCTTTCTTCATTTTTAAAACTGAAAAACGGACAGCATTAAGAAAGTTTTAAGAACACCAGGTTTTTGAAGTTGATTTTAAGTCAAAACACATGCATAGCTGTCAATGAAAAGAGTATCTTGTTATATGTCAAAGTTGAAAAACCAACTGTATTCAGAATGTGTCAATTAAAACTAATGATTTTAATTTTATTGTAAGTGAAAACAAGTGCATTGCAGCCAAGGAAACAAGTAACTTTCTTAGTTTTCAAAACTTAAGAAACAACTGCATTGGCATCACATTAGGTAAAATCAGTGATTTGACATTCATTGTGAGTGAAAGCAAGTGCATGGCAGCCAAGGAAACAGGTATCTTACTTAACTTTCAAAACTGAAGTAACTCCTGCATTCACAGAGTTATAGTAAACAAGGGTTTTGAGGTTGATTGTAAGTCAAAACACGTGTATAGATGCCAGTGAAGAGTGTCTTGCTTAGTTGTCGAAACTGAAGAATGGCCTGCATTCAGAGTGTGTCAGGAAAAACTAATGTTTTGAATTTTATTGTAAGTGAAAACAAGTGCATTGCAGCCAAGGAAACAAGTATCTTGCTTAGTTTTCAAAACTGAAGAAACCACTGCTTGGCATAACATTAGGTAAAAGTGGGGTTTTTACATTGGTTGTAAGTGAAAACAAGTACAGAACAGCCAAGGAAACAAGTATCTTTCTTACTTTAGGGAAGTGAAGAATCTCATGCATTCACAGAGCATTAGGTTTCAACCAGGGTTTTTTTTTTTTTTTTTTTTTATAATTTCAATACTTTCTTTAATATAAGGATATTATAGGAGGAAACCTCATCGATTTTTTTTTTATTATGGGTAAAAATCAAAATTCTCACAATACATACAAACATTTGTAAAATGATATATAAATATATATGCATATATGTGTATTTGCTTACAAAAATGTTATTTATATATATATATATATACATATATTTTAAGAGGTGCTTAGATTACCTAAAATATTACACGGAACCCACTGGGATTCCCATGTTGCCCACCTCCCACACCTCCCACCACATCCCCCACAAACATCTCCCACAGTGTGGCCCACCAACCTCAATGAACTTACACATCCTGGAGCCTTGCCACCAACCATAGACCACAGTTCACACTGTAGACCACACTCTCTCCCACTCAGTTCTGAGTGGTGTGTGCTGATTTAAAATGGCCTACATCCGTTGCCACAACAGTACTCAGGACAACCTCCAACTCCCAAAGAAGCCCCTGTATTTCAACTGCTCATCCCCTCCCTACCCAAAAACTGTCAAGTGGCCACTGGCTCCACCTCATTGTTATAATTTTTTGCATTAATGCAAGAAATTAAACCAGAGTTTTGATGTTGATTTTAAGTCAAAATATGTGCATAATCTTCAATGACAAGAGTAGCTTGCTTTGTTTTTAAAACTGAAATATCTCCTGCATTCAGAGAGTGTAAGGTAAAACCATTGTTTTGTCATTGTTTGTAAGAGAAAATTTGTGCATAGCAGCCATGAAACGTCTCAGTCTTACTATTCAAAACTTAAAAACCTACTGTCTTCACAGAACATTAGGTAAAACTAGTATTTTCAAGTAGATTGTAAGTGAAAACATGGGCATAGTAGCAAAGAAAACAAGAATTTTCTAAGATTGCAAAAGTGAAGAAACTATGCGTTGGCATAGCATCAGGTAAAAGCAGTGTTTTGACATTAATTGCGAGTAAAACAAGTGCATAGCAGCCAAAGAAACAAGTTTCTCACTTGCATTTCAAAACTTTTGTACCCCCTGAATTCACAGAGCATTAATTAAACCAGTGTTTTAACATTGATTATATGTGAAATCACGTGCATGGCAGCCTAAGAAACAAGATTCTTTCTTCATTTTCAAAACTGAAAAACTGACTGCATTCACAGAGATTTAGGTAAATCAGGATTTTGAAGTTGATTGTAAGTGAAAAGACATGCATAGCTGTCAATGAAAAGAGCATCTTGCTTAGTTGTCAAAACTGAAGAACCACCTGTATTCACAGAGAGTTAGGTCAAACTAGTGTTTTGAAGTTGATTGCAAGGGAAAACACACACATAGCAACAAATGAAACAAAAATCTTACTTAGATTTCAAAAGTGAAAAGCTATGGCATTGGCACAGCATTAAGTAAGAACAGAGTTTTGACATTGGTTATAAGTTAAAACAAGTGGATAACAGCCAAAGGAACAAGTATCTTTCTTAACTTATAGAAGTGAAAACCGGCTATATTCCCAGAGCATTAGGTTAAAACCAGAAATTTGAAGTTGATTGTAATTCAAAATAAGTGCATAGCTGCCAATGAAATGAGTCTCTTGCTTAGTTTGAAAAACTGGAGATCCTCCAGCATTTAGGCTATGTTAGGTAAAACTAGTGTTTGCCTTTGAGTATAAGTCAAACAAGAGCATAGAAGCCAAGAAAACAAGTACCTTGCTTAGTTTTCAAAACTGAGGAAACCACTGCATTGGCATAGCATTAGGGAAAAGCAGTGGTTTAACATTGATTGTAAATGAAAACAAGTGCATAGCAGCCAAGGAAACAAGTATTGTAGCTACTTTACAAAAGTGAAGAACATCCTGTATTCACAAAGTGTTAGGTTTACCAGTGTTTTGACATTGATTATAAGTGAAAACATGTGCAAAACAGCCAGTGAAACTAGTTTCTTTATTGGTTTTCAAAACTGAAGAATCGACTGCATTCACAAAGCATTAGGTAAAACCAGTGTTTTGAAGTTCATTGTAAGTGAAAACACATGCATAGCAGCATATGAAACAAGAATCTTTCTTAGATTTCAAAATGAAGAAACTACTGCACTGGCATAGCCTTAGGAAAAGGTGTGCTTTGACATGGATTGTAAGTGAAAACAAGTGCATAGCAGCTAAGGAAACAAGTATCACACTTGCATTTCCAAACCTTAGTATCTCCTGAATTCACAGAGTGTTAGGTAGAACTAGTGTTTTAAAAATATTTTTAAGTGAAAACATGTGCCGAGTAGCCAATGAAAAAGATTTTTTCTTCATTTTCAAAACTGAAAAATCAACTGCATTCATAGATCTTTAAGGAAACCAGTGTTTTGAAGTTGTTTGTAATTCAAAACACATGCATAGCTGCCAATGAAAAGAGTACCTTGCTTAGTTGTCAAAACTGAAGAAATGCCTGAATTTGGAGCGTGTTAGTTAAAACCAGTATTTTGATTTTTATTGTAAGTGAAAACAAGTGCATTGCAGCAAAGGAAACAAGTATCTTGCTTAGTTTTCAAAACTGAACAAACAAGTGCATTTGTACTGCATTTGATAAAAGCAGTGTTTTGACATTGATTGTGAGTGAAAGCAAGAGCATAGCAGCCAAGGAAACAAGCATGTTACTTACCTTTCAAAATTTAAGTATCTCCTGCATTCACAGAACATTAGGTAAAATAAGTGCTTTGAAGTTAATTGAACTAAAAACAAGTGCATAGCTGCGAATACAATGTGAATCTTGGTTAATTTTCAAATATGGAGAACCTCCTGCATTCAGACAGTGTTAGGTAAAATTAGTGTTTGCCTTTGAGTTTAAATGAAAGCAAGTGCATATAAGCCAAGCAAGCAAGTGTCTCATTTTCTTTTCAAAAGTGAAGCACCTCTTGTGTTCATAGAGCATTAGGTTAAAACCAGGATTTTGAAGTTGATTCTAACTCGAAACAAGTGCATAGCTGCCAACAAAATGAAGATCTTGGTTAGCTTTCAAAACTGGAGACTGCATTCAGTTGTGTTCAGACTGTGTTGCATTCAGACTGTGTTGGCTGAAACTAGTGTTTGCCTTTGAGTCTAATGAAAACAAGGGCACAGGAGCCAAGGAAACAATTAACTTGCTTAGTTTTCAAAACTGAAGAGACTCTTCCATTCAGAGAGTGTTAGGTAAAACCAGTGTTTTGATTTTGTTTATAAGTGAAAACATGTGCACAGCATCCAATGAAGCAATTCAAACTGACAAACCTTCTGTATTCACAGAGCATTAGATTAAAAACAGGATTTTGATGTTGATTGTAACTCAAAATGAGTACAAAGCTGCCAATGCGATGAGTATCTTGCTTAGTTTTCAAAACTTGATAAACTCTTGTATTCAGACTTTGTTAAATAAAATGACTGTTGTCTTTGATTCTAAGTGAAAACAAGTGCATAGAAGCCAAGGAAATAAGAATCTTTCTTAACTTACAAAAGTGAAGAATCTCCTGTATTCACAGAGCATTACATTAAAACCAGGATTTAGAAGTTGACTGTAACTCAAAACAAGTGCATAGCTGCTAAGGAAATGTGGATTTTGGTTAGTTCTCAAAATGTGATGACCTCCTGCATTCAGACTCTTAGATTAAACTAGTGTTTGCCTTTTATCCTAAGTGAAAACAAGCTGTATAGAAGCCAAGGAAACAAGTATCTTGCTTAGTTTTCAAAACTGAAGAAATTAGTTCATTGGCCTAGCACTAGGTAAAAACAGTATTTTGACATTGATTGTAAGTGAAAACAAGTGCTTAGTAGTCAAAGAAACAAGTATCTTACTTACTTTACCAAAGTGAAGCACCTCCTGTGTTCACAGAGCATTAAGTAAAACCACAGTTTTGAACTTGATTGTAAGTGAAAACATGTGCACAATTTCCAATGAAAAGAGTATATTGTTTAGTTTTCAAAACTTAAGAAACTCCTGCATTCAGAGAGTGTTAGGTAAAACCAGTGTTTTGACATTGATGGAAAGTGAAAACAAATGCCAGAGAAGCCAAATAAAGAAGTAATTTGCATAGTATTCAAAATGAAGAACATCTTACATTCACAGGGCATTAGGTAAAACTAGTGTTTTTATATTTGTTGTATGTGAAAACAAGTGCATAACATCCAATTAAACAAGGACTTGCTTGGTTTCCAGAAGTGAAGAAATGACTGCATCCACAGCATCTTATTTATACCCACTGCTTTGATTTTGATTGTAAGTGAAAGAAATCTGAAGCAGTCAAGTAAACAAGTAACTTGCTTAGATTTCAAAATTGAAGAAACACATAAAACCACAAAGCATTTTGGAAAACCAACGTTTTTTCATTGATTGTGAGAAGAAGTGATAAGTATCCCATTAAACATGTACCTTGCTCAATTTTTGAAAATTGAAGAACCTCTGTCATTCACAGAGTGTTAGGTAAAACCAGGGTTTAACATTGGTTGTAACTTAAAACAAGTGCATAGTAGCCAATTAAAGAAGTAATGTGCTTACTTTTCACAACTGAAGTAATTACTGCCTTCACAGTGTTTTGTATCACAACTGATTTGTCATTGTCTGTAAGTGAAAAGAAGTGTGTAGCAGTTATTTAAAGAAGTAAATTGCTTAGTTTTCCCAACTGAAGAAACCACTGAATTCACAGAGCCTTAGGTAAACCATTGTTTTATCATTGGTTGTAAGTGAAAACAAGTGCATAGTTCCCAATGAAAAAGTAACTTGCTAAGTTTTCACAATTTAAAGAAACAACTGCCTTCTCAGCATATTACATAAAACCAGCATATTGACATTGTAAGTGAAAACAAGTGCATAGGAGCCAATTAAATGAGTAACTTGCTTAGTTTTCAAAACTGAAGAACATACTGCATTCACAGATCTTTAGGTAAAACTAATGTTTTGACATTGTAAGTGAAAACAAGTGCCATATCAGGCAAATAAAAAAGTAATTTTTTTAGTTTCCCAAAGTGGAGTAACTTCTACTTTCAGGGATTGTTAGATAAAACCAGTGATTTGATATTTATTGTATGTGAAAACAAGTACATAGCAGCCAATTAATGAAGGACTTTCTTAATTTATGCAAATGAATAAATTACTGCATTCACAGAATCTTATGTATCACCACAGTTTTTACATTGATTTTAAGTGAAAAGGAAACTGAACTGGCAATTAAATGGGTAACTTGCTTTGTTTTCAAAACTGAAGAACCACTTACATTCACAAAGAGTTCAGTAACAACAATGTCTTTCATAGATTGTAAGTGAGAAGGAGTGAATAGTATACTATAAACATGTAACTTGCTTAATTTTTGGAAATTGTAGAGCCACCTTCATTCACAGAGTGTTGGGTAAAACCAGGGTTTGACATTGGTTGTAAGTGAAAACAACTGAAGAGTATCCTGTTAAGCAAGTACCTTCTTTAATTTTTGAAAACTGAAGAGCATTCATCATTCACAGTGTATTATGTAAAACCAGGGTTTTGACATTGGTTGTAAGTGAAAACAAGTGCATAGAACCAAAAGATAAAGAAACTTGCTTGGTTTCCACAATTGAAGAAACTACTGCATTCACAAGAATCAGGTAAAACCAGCATTTTTGACATTAATTGTATGTGAAGACAATTGTGTAGCAGACAATTAAACAAGCAGCTTGCTTATTTTTCAAAACTGTAAACCACTTACATTTAAAAAGTTAAAAACAGTGTTTTTTCAATGATTGTAAGTGAGAAAATATGAATAGTATCCTATTAAAGAAGTAGCTTGCTTCAATTTTGAAAATTGAAGAATCTCATGCATTCAAAGAGCATTAGGTAAAATCAGAGTTTTGACATTGACTCTAACTGAAAACAAGTGTGTAGCAGGCAATTAAACATGCAACTTGCTTAATTTTCAATACTGAAGTACCTCCATCATTCATAGAGCATTAGTTCTAACAAGTGTTTTGGTATTTGGTGTAAGTTAAAACAAGTGTGTAACAGCTAATTAAAGAAATAACTTCCTTAGATTTCAGAAATGAAGAAATTACTCTATTCCCAGAACATTAGGGAAAACCATGGTTTTGACATTGGTTATAAGTTAAAACAAGTGCATAGCAGTGAATTAAAGAAATAACATGCTTAGTTTTCACAATTGAATACAATACTGCATTCACAGAGTGTTAGGTAAAATAAGCATATTGTTATTGTAAGTGAAAACAAGTGCATCCCAGCCAATTAAACAAGTAATTTGCTTAGTTTTGAAAACCAAAGAACCGCTTGCATTCATTGAGCATTAGGTAAAATCAGTGTTTTTATATTTATATTTATTATATGTGAAAATGAGTTCATAGCAGCCAATAAATATGTTTTTGCTTGGTTTTCACAGCTTAAGAAATGACTACATTCACAAAATCTTATGTATCATTACTGCTTTGACAGTGATTGTATGTTGAAAAGAAGTGTGAAGCAGGAAATTAAAGGTGTAATTTACTTAGTTTTCAATACTGAAGCACCACTTCTATCCACAAAACATTAGGTAAAACTAACATTTTTTCATTGATTGTAAGTGAGATAAAGTGCGAGCAGCCAATTAAGGAAGTAACATTCCTAGTGTTCACAACTGAAGAAACTCCTGCATTCACATAGGGTTAGGTAAAGCCACCATTTTGACATTGATTGTAATTGAAAACAAGTGAATAGTATCCTATTAAACAAGCACCGCCCTTAGTATTTGAAAATGAAGAACCTCCTTCATTCACAGTTAGTTAAAACCAGGGTTTTGACATTGGTTGTCAGTGAAAACAATGAAAAAGAAACTTGCTTAGTTTTCCAAACTGAAGAAACTACTGCCTTCACAAAGTATTAGTTAACACCACCATTTTGACATTGATTGTAAGTGAAAAGACAGAATAACAGCAAATTATAGAAGTAACTTGCTTATTTTTCAAAACTGAAGGACCTACTGCATTCATAAAACATTAGGTAAAACCACTGTTTTAGCAATAATTGCTACTGTGAATGAATGCCAGCAAATAACACAAGTAACTTGCTTAGAATTCAAACAGAATAATGTACTGCATTTCCAGAGCATTAAATAAAATAAGTGGTTTTACATTGATTGAAAGTAAAAAGAAGTGTGCAGCAGGCTATTTAATGAGTAACTTGCATAGTTTTCCAAACTGAAGAACCACTTACAAGCATTTGGTAAAACCAGTGTGTTTTCATTGATTGTGGGAACAAGTGCAAAGCAGCCAATTGAGGAAGTAACATGCCTTGGTTTCAAAACTGAAGAAAATCCTGCATTCACAGTGTTAGGTAAAATCAACATTTTGACATTGATTGTAAATGAAAAGAAGTGGATAGCAGGAAATTAAATGGGTAACAACCTTAGTTTTCAAAAGAGATGAGTCATTTACATTCACAAATATAAAACCAGTATTTTTTTTATTGAGTGTAAGTGAGAAGAAGTGAATAGTATCCTATTAAACAAGTACCTTGCTGAATTATTGAAAATTGAAGTATGAACTTCATTCACAGAGTGTTAGGTAAAACCAGGGTTTTGTGATTGGTTGTCCATGAAACCAAGTGCATAGCAGCAAATTAAAGTAATTGTTTGGAATTCAAAAGTGAAAACCTTGTGCATTCACAGAATATTAGCTTAAGCTAGTGTTTGAAATGGATTTTTAGTGAAAACAATTGTGAAGCAGACAATTAAACAAGAAACTTCCTTGGTTTTCAAAACCGAAGAACGGCCTTCATTCAGAGTATTCATTCAAACAAGTGTTTTGATCTTGAATGTAAGTGAAAACAACTGTGTAGCAGCCAATTAAACATGTAATTTCCTTAGATTTAAAAACTGAATAAACTACAGCATTCTCAGAACGTTAGGTAAAACAGTATTTTGACATTGTTTGAAATTTAAAACAAATGCATAGCCCCCAATGAAAGAAGTAATGTACTTAGTTTTCACAACTGAAGATACTATTTCATTCTCAGGGTATTAGATAAAACAAGTATATTGGCATTGTAAGTGAAAACAAGTGCATAGAAGCAATTAAACAAGTAACTTGCTTAGTTTTGAAAACTGAAGAACCTACTGCATTCACAGAATATTAGGTAAAAGCAGTGTTTTGACATTGATTGTAAGTGAAAACATGGCTATGAAGACAAACAAATAAATTGCTTAGTTTTCAAATTTGAAGAGCCTCCTTCATTCACAGAGCATTAAGTAAAATCAGGGTTTTTTTCTTGAATGTATGTGAAAAGAAGTGCAAAGCAGCCAATTAAGGAAGTAAAATGCCTAGTTTTCACAAATGAACAAATGACTGCATTCTCAGAGCGTTAGGTATAATCACCATTTTGACATTGATTGTAAGTGAAAAGAAGTGAATAGTATCCTATTAAACAAGTGCCTTACTTAATTTTAGAAAACTGAAGAAGCTCCTTCATACATAGAGCATTTCATAAAAGCAGGGTTTTAACATTGGTTGTAATTGAAAACAAGTGCATAGCACCATATGAAAGGTAATTTGATTAGTTTTCACAACAGAAGAAACTACTGCATTCACAATTATTAGGTATAACCAGCATTTAAGTGAAAACAAGTGTGTAACAGCCAACTATACAAATAAATTGCTTAGTTTTTAAAACTGAAAGACCTCATACATTCATAGAGTGTTAAGTAAAATCACTGTATTCACATTGATTGTAAGCTAGAATATCAGTGAAAAACAGAAGTAACTTGTTTAGAATTGAAAAGAGAATAAACTACTACATTCACAGAGCATTAGGTAAAACCAGTGCTTTGACATTGATTGTAAGTGAAGAAATGTGTGCAGCAGGAAATTAAATGAGAAACCTGAATAGCTTTCCAAACTGAAGAACCACTTACATTCACAAAGAATTAGGTAAAACCAGAGTTGTTTCATTGATTTAGACAACAAGTGCAGAATCAGACAATTAAGGAAGTAACATTCCTAGTGTTCACAACTGAAGAAACTCCTACATTCACATAGGGTTAGGTAAAGCCACCATTTTGACATTGATTGTAATTGAAAATAAGTGTGTAGCAGTCAATTAAATGAGACACTTGCTTAGTTTTCAAAACTGCAAAACAACTTAAATTCACAAAGGTAAAACAAGTGTTTTGTCATTGATTGTATGTGAGAAGATGTGAATTACTATAACTATACTATTAAAGAAGTACCTTGTTAATTTTTGAAAATTGAAGAACCTCCTTCATTCACTGTGTGTTAGGTAAAACCAGGGTTTTGACACTGACTGTGTGATGACAAGTGCATAGTATTCATTTAAAGAAGTAAATGGCTTAGTATTCCCAACAGAAGAAGCTACTGCATTCCAAAAGTGTTATGTAAACCATTGTTTTGTTATATATTGTAAATGAAAACAAGTGCATAGCACCAAATGAAAAAGTAACATTCTTAGTTCTCACAACTTGAAGAAACTACTGCATTCAGAGTGTCCAGTAAAACCAGCATATTGACATTGATTGTAAGTGAAAAAAGTGAAGAGTATCGTATTAAATAAGAAACTTCTTTAATTTTTGAAAACTGAAGAACCACCTTCATTCACAGAGGGTTAAGTAATGTCAAAGTATTGACATTGGTTGCAACTGAAAACACCTGCTAGCAGGCAATTAAAGAAGTAACGTGCTTAGTTTTCACCACTGTAGAAACTACTGCATTCACAGTTTTTTAGATATCACAACTGATTTGCCATTGAATGTAAAGTGAAAACAAGTGCATAGCATTCATTTAAAGATGTAAATGGCTTAGTTTTCCAACTGAAGAAAAAACTGCATTGCAAGAACATTAAGTAATCAGTTGTTTTTTCATTGATTGTAAGTGCTAACAAGTGCATGACACAATGAAAAAGTAATTTGCTTAGTTTTCACAACTTGAAGCAACAACTGCATTCTCAGGGTATTAGATAAAACCACTGTATTAACAATCTAAGTTAAAACAAGTCCATAGCAGCCAATTAAAGAAGTAACTGGCTTTACTTTTCAAAACTGAAGGACATCCTGCATTCATAGCGTGTTAAGTAAAACCACTGTTTTCAAGTTGATTGTAAGTGAGAATAAACACCATCAAATAACACAAGTAACGTGCTTAGAATTCAAAACTGAATAACCTACTGCATTCCCAGAGCCTTAGCATTGATTGTAAGTGAAAAGAAGTGTCCAGAAAGCAATTAATTGAGTAACTTGCATAGTTTTCTAAACTAAAGACCCACTTGCACTCACAAAGCGTTTGGTAAAACCAAGGTTTTTCATTGACTGTGAAAACCAGTGCAAAGCAGCCAATTAAGCAAGTAACGTGCCTAGGTTTCACAACTGAACAAACTTCCACATACACAGTGTTAGGTAAAAACACCATTTTGACATTGATTGTAAATGGAAAGAAGTATGAAGCAGGCAATTAAATGAGTAACTTCCTGAGCTTTCTAAACTCAAGAACCAGTTACATTCACAATGTGGTAGGTAAAACCAACATTATTTCATTGATTGAGAGAACAAGTGCATAGCAGCCAATTAAGGAAATAATGTGCCTTGTTTTCATAACAGAAAAAACACCTGCATCCACAGAGCATTAGGTAAAACCACCATTTTGACACTGATTGTAAGTGAAAAGAAGTGTGTAGCAGGCAATTAAATGAGTAATTTGCTTAGTTTCCAAAACTGAAGAACAACTTACATTTACAGAGTTAAAACCAGTGATTTTTCAATGACTGTAAGTGAGAAGAAGTAAAAAGTATCTGATTAAACAAGAACCTTGTTTAATTTTTTTAAAATTGAAGGACTTCCTTCATTCACAGTGTGTTAGGTAAAGCCAGGATTTTCACATTGGTTGTAAGTGAAAGCAATTGCATAGCAGCAAATTAAACTACTTGCTTGGAATTCAAAATTGAAGAACCTTGTGCATTCACACAGCAATAGGTAAAACGAGAGTTTGACTTTGATTGTAAGTGAAAAAAGCCTGTACCAGGCAATTAAAAAAGCAAATTACTTAGTTTTCAAAAAAGCAAAATCTCCATCATTCACAGAGCATTAGGTCAAACAAGTGTTTTGATATTGAATGTAAGTGAAAAAAGTGCATAGCAGCCTATTAAAGAAATATCTTCTTTAGTTTTCACAAATGAAGAAACTACTGCATTCCCAGAATGTTAGGTAAAACAATGGTTTTGACGTTGGTTGTAAGTTAAAACAAGTGCATAGCATCCAATTAAAGAAGTAACATGCTTAGTTTTCTCAACTGAAGAAACTACTGCATTCACAGAATGTTAGGTATCACAGCTGGTTGGCCATTGTCTGTAATTGAAAACAAGTGCATAGCATTGATTGAAAGAATTAAATTGCTTGGATTTCCCAACTGAAAAAACTACTGCATTCCAAGCGTGTTAGGTATACCATTGTTTTGTCATTCATTGTAAGTGAAAACAATTGCATAGCTCCCAATGAAATAGTTGCTTGCTTAGTTTTCAGATTTGAAGAAAGAACTGCATTCTCAGATATTAGGTAAAAACAGCATATTGACATTTAAAATTAAGACAAGTATAGAGCAGCCAATTAAACAACTATCTCACTTAATTTTCAAAACTGCAGAACCTCCTGCATTGATAGAGCATTAGGTAAAACCACTGTTTAGGCATTGGTTGCAAGTGAGAATAAACACTAGCAAAAAACACAAGTAATTTGCTTAGAATTCAAAACAGAATGACCTATTGCATTCAGAGAGCATTAGGTAAAAACAGTGCTTTGACATTGTGAGAGTAAAGATGTGTACAGCATGCCATTAAATGAGTAACTTGCATGGTTTTCTAAACTGAAGAACCACTTACATTCACAAAATATTATGTAAAACCAGTGTTTTTTCACTGATTGTGAGAACAATTGCAAAGCAGCCAATAAGGGAGAAATGTGCCTAGTTTTCACAACTACATAAACTCCTGCATTCACAGAGCTTTAAGTTAAGCCACCATTTTTACATCAAATGAAAGTGAAAAGAAGGGAGTAGCAGGAAATTAAATGAGTAACTTGCTGAGTTTTCAAAACTGAAGAACCACTTACATTTACAAAGGTAAAAACTAGTGTTTTTCATTGATTGTAAATGAGGTGAAGTGAATAGTATCTGGTTAAATAAGTATCTTGCTTAATTTTTGAAAATTGAAGAACCTCCTTCATTCACAGAGTGTTAGGTAAAATCAGGGTTTTGACATTGCTTGAAATTGTAAAAAAGTGCAAAGCACCAAATGAAAAAGTAGCTTTCTTAGTTTCCACAACTGAAGAAACTACTGCATACAGAAGTTTTAGGTAACACCAGCATTTTGACACTGATTGTTAGTGAAAACACATGCATAACAGCCAATTATAAAAGTAACTTGGTTAGTTGTCAAACTGATGGACCTCCTTCATTCATAGAGCATTAGGTAAAACCACTGTTTTGACATGGATTGTAAGGGAGAAAAAGCCCCAGTAAATAACACAAGTAACTTGCTTAGAATTCAAACCAGAATAACCTACTGCATTCACAGAGCATTCTGTAAAACGAATGCTTTGACATTGATTGAAAGTGAAAAGAAGTATGAAGCAGGCATAAATGAGTAACTTGCTGAGTTTTCCAAACTGAAGAATAACTTGCATTCACAAAGTGTTTGTTAAAACCAGTGTTTTATCATTGGTTGTAATTGATAAGTAGTGAATAGTATCATATTTTAAAAGTACCCTTATAATTTTTGTAAATTGAAGAACATCATTCATTCACAGAGTGTTAGGTAAAAATCATGGCTTTGACATTGATTGTAAGTGAAAAGAAGTGTGAAGCAGGCAATTAAAAGAGTAACTTGGTCAGTTTTCAAAATGAAGAACCACTTACATTCACAAAGTGTTATGTAAACCCGAATTTTTTCATTGATTGTGAGAACAAGTGCAAAGCCATCAATTAAAGAAGTAACATGCCTAATTTTCACAACTGATGAAACTCCTGCATTTACAGAGGGTTAGGTAAAACCCACCATTTTGACATTGATTGTAATTGAATACAAGAGAATACTATCTTATTTTACAAGTACATTCTTTAATTTTTGATAATTGAAGATATTCCTTCATTCACAGAGTATTATGTAAAACCAGGGTTTTGACATTGATTGTAAGTGAAAACAAGTGCATAGCAGCAAATTAAACTACTTGGTTGGAATTCAAAACTGAAGAACCTCGTGCATTCACAGAGAATTATGTAAAACCAGAGTTTTACTTTGATTTTAAGTGAAATCAAGGGTGTAACAGGCTATTAAACAAGCAACTTGCTTAATTTTCCAAACTGAAAAAGCGTCTTCATTCACAGAGCATAAGGTCAACAAACAAAGCATCAAATTAAGGAAGTAATATGCCATATTTGCACAACTGAAGAAACTAATGCATTTACAGAGATTTAGATAAAACCACTATTTTGACAAGGAGTGTAGTTGGAAACAAGTGAATAGTATCCTATTAAACAAGTAACTTCCTTAATTTTTGAAAACTAAGGAACTTCCTTCATTCACAGAGCATTAGATAAAACCAGGGTTTTGACATTGGCTGTAAGGGAAAACAAGTGCATAACATCAAAAGAAAAAGTAACTTGATTAGTTTTCACAATTGAAGAAACTCCTGCATTCACAAGTGTTAGGTAAAACCCAAATAACAATGATTTTAAGTGAAAACAAACGTGTAACAGCCACTTATACAAGTAACTTGCTTAGATTTCAAAATAAAGGACCTCCTGAATTCATAGTGTTAGGTAAACTCACTGTTTTGACATTGATTGTCAGTGAAAATAAATACCAGCAATTAACATAGGTAACTATATTGGAATTCAAAACACAATAACCTACTGCAATCACAGAGCATTAGGTAAAACCAGTGCTATAACATTGATTGTAAGTGAAAAGAACTGTGCAGCAGGAAATTAAAGGAGTAACTTGCACAATTTTCCAAAGTGAAGAACCACTTACATTCACAAAGCATTAGGTAAAAGCAGTGTTTTTTCATTGATTGTGAGAACAAGTGCAAATAAGCCAATTAAGGAACTAATATGCCTAGTTTTAAGAACTGAAGAAAACACTGCATTCAAAGACCATTAGGTAAAACCACCATTTTGATATTGTTTGTAAATGAAAAGATGTGTGAAGCAAGCAATTAAACAAGCAACTTGCTTAGTTTACAAAACTAAAGAACCACCTTCTTTCACAGGGCAATAGGTGAAAGTAGTGTTTTGATATTGAATGTAAGTAAAAAAAGTGAGTAGTAGCCAATTAAAGAAATAACTTCCTTATTTTTCACAATTGAAGAAACTATTAAATTCCCAGAACCTTAGGTATAACCGTGGTTTTGACATTTGTTGTAAGTTAAAACATGTGCATAGCAGCCAATTAAAGAAGTAACATGCTTAGTTTTCACAACAGGAGAAAGTACTGCATTCACAGAATGTTAGGTATCACAACTGATTTGCCATTGATAGTAAGTGAAAACAAGTGCATATCAGTCCTTTTTAAAGAAGTAATTTGCTTACATTTTCCAACAGAAGAAACCACTGCATTCCAAGAGCTTTATGTAAATCATTTTTCTTTCATTGATTGTAAGTGAAAACAAGTGAAAAACACCCTAAGAAAAAGTAACATGCTTAACATTCACAACTTGAAGAAAAATCTACCTTCTCAGTGTGTTAGGTAAAACCAGCATATTGACATTGTAAGTGAAAACAATTGCATAGCAGCCAATTAAACAAATAACTTGCTTGGAATTAAAAACTGAAGAACCTCATGCATTCACAGAGCATTAGATAAAACCAATGTTTTGTCATTGATTGTAAGTGAAAACAATTGTGTAGCTGGCAATTAAACAAACAACTTGCTTAGTTTTCAAAACTGAATAAACTCCTTCATTCACAGACCATTAGGTACAACTAGTGTTTTGATATTGATTGTATGTGAAAACAAATGCACAGCAGCCAATAAAAGAAATAAATTCCTTAGTTTTTAAAAATGAAGAAATGACTATATTCCCAGAACGTTAGGTAAAATAATGGTTTTGACATGGGTTGTTAAGTTAAAACAGCCAATTAAAGAAGTAAAACGCTTAATTTTCATAACTGAAGAAACTAATGCATTCTCAGCATATTATGTAAAACCAGCATATTGACATAATAAGTGAAAACAAGTGCATATCAGCCAATTAAACAATTAACTTGCTTAGTTTTAAAAACGGAAGAACTTAGTACATTCACAGAGGATTAGGTAAAACCAGTGTTTTGACATTGATTGTAAGTGAAAACAAGTGCCATAGCAGACAAATAAAGAAGTAATTTCTTTGTTTTCAAAACTGAAGAACCACTTACATTCACAAAGGTAAGTCCAGTGTTCTTTCGTTGATTGTATGTGAAAATGAGTGAATAGTATCCTATTAAGCAAGTATGTTGCTTAATTTTTGAAAATTGAAGAACCTCCTTCATTCACAGGGTGTTAGGTATCAAAACTGATTTCCCATTGACTGTAACTGAAAACAAGTACATAGCATGCAATTAAACAAGCAACTTGCATAATTTTCAAACCAGAAGAACCTGCTTCATTCACAGAGCTTTAGGTTAACCATAGTTTTGTCATTGATTGTAAGTGAAAACAAGGGCAAAACACCCAGTGAAAAAGTAACTTGCTTCATTTTCACAACTTAAAGAAACAACTGCATTCTCAGCACATTAGGTCAAATCAGCATATTGACATTATTACTGAAATCAAGTGCATAACAGCTAATTAAACAAGTAACTTACCTAACTTTCAAAGCTGAAAAATGTACTGCATTAACAGGGCATTAGGTAAAATCACTGTTGTGAAATAGATTGTAAAAGAAAACTAGTGTGTAGCAGGCAATTAAAAAAGACTTGCTCAGTTTTCACAAGTGAAGAAATGATTGCATTTCCAGAAACTTAGGTATCTTCTTTGACATTGATTGTAAGTCAAAAGAAGTGTGAAGCAGGTAATTAAATGAGTAACTTGCTTAGCTTTCAAAACAGAAGAACAACTTACATTCACAAAGTTAAAAATAGTGTTTTTTCACTGATTGTAAGTGAGGAAAAAGTGAATGGTATCCAATTGAACAAGTACCTTGCTTAATTTTTGAAAATTGAAGAACCACCTTCATTCAGAGTTTTAAGTAAAACCTGGGTTTTGACATTGGTTGTAAGTGACAAAAAAAATTGCATAGCAGGGAATTAAACTACTTGCTTGGAATTCAAAACTGAAGAACCTCATGCATTCACAGGGCATTAGGTAAAAACAGTGTTTTGAGTTTTATTGTAAATAAAAACAAGTGTGTAGCAGGCAATTAAACAAGAAACTTGCTTAGTTTTCAAAACTGAAGAAACCTCATTCACTCACAGAGCATTAGGTCAGGCAGTTGTTTTATCATTGAATATAAGTGAAAACAAGTTCATGGGAGTCAATTAAAGAAATAACTTCCTTACTTTTCACAAATGAAAGAAGTACTGCATTCCCAGAATATTAGGTAAAACCGTGGTTTTAATGTTGGTTGTGGGTTAAAACTAGTGCATAACAGCCAATTAAAGAATTATCATGCATAGTTTTCACACCTGAAGAAACTGCTGCATTCTCAGATTGTTAGCTATCACAACTGATTTGCCATTGAATGTAAGTGAAAACAAGTGCATAGCATTCATTTAAAGAAGTAAATTGCTTAGTTTTCCCAACTGAAGATACTATTGCATTCCAAGAGTGTTACAGAAAGCGTTGTTTTGTCATTGAATTTAAGTGAAAACAAGTGCATAACAGCCAATGGAAGTGTAAATTGCTTAGTTTTCACAACTTGAAGAAACTACTGCATTCTCATGGTATTTGGTAAACCAGCATATTGACACTGTAAGTGAATACAAGTGCATAGCAGCCAATTAAATAAGTAACTTGCTTGGTTTTCAAAAGTGAAGAACCTATTGCATTCAGAGAGCATTAGCTAAAATCAGTGTTTTCACATTGATTGTAAGTGAAAACAAGTGCCACAGCAACCAAGTTAAAAGTAATTTGCTTAGTTTTCAAAACTGAAGAACCTCCTACATTCATAGAGTGGTAGGTAAACCCAGTGTTTTTATATGTATTGTAGGTGAAAACAAGTGCATAGCAGCCAATTGAACAAGGATTGCATGGTTTTCACAAGTGAAGAAATGACTGCATTCACAGAATCTTATGTATCACCACTGCTTTGACATTGATTGAAATTGAAAAGAAGTGGAAAACAAGACTTATATGAGGAACTTTCTTAGTTTTCAAAACTGAATATCCACTTACATTCACAAAGCATTAGGTAAAAACAGGGTTTTTTCATTTATTGTAAGTGAGAACAACTGCAAAGCAGCCAATTAAGGAGATAATGGGCCTAGTTTTTACAACTGAAGAAACTCCTATATATACAGAGGGTTAGGTAAAATGACCATTTTAACATTGATTATCAGTGAAAACAAGTGAATAGTATCCTATTAAACAAGTACCTTCCTTAATTTTGAAAACTGGAAAACATCTTTTATTCACAGAGCATTAGGTAAAACCAGGGTTTTGACATTGGGTGTAAATGAAAACAAGTGCATAGCACCAAATGAAAAAGAAACTTACATAATTTTCACAACTGCAGAAAATACTGCATTCACAAGTAATAGTTAAAACCATCATTTTGACATTGATTGTATGTGAAAACAAGTGTATAACAGCCATTATACCAGTAACTTGCTTCATTTTCAAAGTTGAAAGACCTCTTGCATTCATAGCGCATTAGGCAAAATCACTGTTTGGCATTGATTGTTATTGAGAATAAATACCAGCAAATAACACAAGTAACTTACTTAGAATTCCAAACAGAATAAACTACTGCATCCACAGCGCATTAGGTAAAACCAGTGCTTTGACATTGATTGTAAGAGAAAAGAAATGTGCAGGCAATTAAATGCATAACTTGCATAGTTTTCAAAAATGAAGAACCACTTACATTCACAGTGTTAGGTAAAATCAGTGTTTTTACAATGACTGTGAGAACAAGTGCAAAGCAGCTGATTAAGGAAGTAACATGCCTAGTTTTCACAACTGAAGAAACTCCTGCATTCAAAGAATGTTAGGTAAAACCACCATTTTGACATTGATTTTAAGTGAAAAGAAGTGTTTAGCAGGCAATTAAATGAGTTACTTGCTTTGTTTTTAAAAATAAAAACCACTTACATTCACAAAGGTAAAACCAGTGTTTATTCAGTGACTGTAAATGAGAAGTGAATAGTATCATATTTTAAAAGTACCTTCCATAACTTTTAAAAACTGAAGAACCTCCTTCATTCACAGAGTGTTAGGCAAAACCAGGGTTTTGATATCCATTGGAAGTGAAAACAAATGAATAGTATCCTATAAAACAAGTATCTTCCTTTATTATTGAAAACTGAAGAACCTCCTTCATTCACAGATTGTTAGGTAAAACCAGGGTTTTGAAAATGAATTTAAGTGAAAACAAGTGCATGGCAGCAAATTAAACTACTTGCTTGGAATTCAAACTAAAGGCCATCATGCATTTACAAAGCATTGTGCAAATCCAGTATTCTGATATTGATTGTAAGTGAAAAAATGTGTGTAGCATTCAATTAAACAAGCACCTTGCTTAGTTTTCAAAATTAAAGGATCTCCTTCATTCACAGAGCATTAGGTCATAAAAGGGTTTTGATATTGAATCTAAGTGAAAACAAGTGCGTAGCAGCCAATTAAAGAAATAAATTCCTTAGTTTTCACAAATGAAGAAATGACTGCTTTCTCAGAATGTTAGGTAAAACCATGGTTTTGAAATTGGTTGTAAGTTAAATAAGTGCCTAGGAGCTAATTAAAGAAGTAACATGCTGAGTTTTCACAACTGAAGAAACTACTGTATTCACAGAATGTGAGGTATCAAAATGGAATTGTCATTGTATGTAAATGGAAACAGGTGTGTAGCATTCATTTAAGGAAGTAAATTGTTTAGTTTTCCCAAATTAAGAAACTGCTGCATTCCAAGATTGATAGGTAAACCATGGTTTTGTCATTAACTATAAGTGAAAACAAGTGCATAGGACCAAATGAAAAACTAACTTGCTTAGTTTTCACAACTTGAAGAAACAACTGCTTTCCCAGTGTATTAGATAAAACTAGCATATTTACATTGTAAGTGAAAACAAGTGCATAGCAGCCAATTAAACAAGTAACTTCTTAGTTTCAAAACTAAAGAATGTACTGCATTCACAGAACATTAGGTAAGACCAGGGTTTGGACATTGATTGTAAGTGAAAATAAGTGCCATAGCAGCCATATAAAGAAGTAATTGGCCTAGTTTTCAAAACTGAAGAACTTCTTACATTCACAGAGCATTAGGTAAAATCAGTGTTTTGATATTTATTGTATGTGAAAATAAGTACATAGCAAGGACTTGTTGGTTTTCACAAGTGAAATAATGACTGCACTTTCAGAATCTTATGTATCACCACTGCTTTGTCATTGATTATAAGTGAAAAGAAGTGTGTAGCAGGCAACTAAATGAGTAGCTTGGTTAGTTTTCAAAATTGAAGAACCCCTTACCTTCAGAAAGTATTAGGTAAAACCATTGTTTTTTTGATTGATTGTAAGTGAGAAGATGTGTATAATATCCTATTAAACAAATATATTGCTTAATTTTTGAAAATTGATGAACTTCCTTCATTCACAGAGTGTTAGGTAAAACCAGTGTTTTGACATTGATTGTAAGTGAAAACAAGTGTGAAGCAGGAAATCAAACAAGAAATACCTCTAGTTTTCAAAACTGAAGGACGTGCTTCAATCACAGAGCATTAGGTCAAACAAGTGTTTTCATATAGAATGTAAGTGAAAACAAGTGCATAGGAACCAATTAAAGAAATAACTTCCTTATTTTTTAAAAATGAAGAAACAACTGTATTCCCATAATGTTAGGTAAAACCATGGTTTTACCACTGGTTGTAATTTAAAACTAGTGCATAACAGCCAATTAAAGAAATAACATACTTAGTTTTCACAAAGGAAGAAACTGCTGCTTTCACGAGCGTAGGTATCACAATGGATTTCCCAGTGACTGTAAATGAAAACAAGTGTGCAGCATTCATTTAAAGATGTAAATTGCTTAGTTTCCCCAAATTTAGACCCTGCTGAATTCCAAGAATGATAGATAAACCATGGTTTTGTCATTGACTGTAAGTGAATAAAAATGCATAGCATCCAATGAAAAGTAAACTGCTGAGTTTTCACACCATGAAGAAACAACTGCATTCTAAGCATATTAGTTAAAAACAGCATATTGGAATTGTAAGTGAAAATAAGTGCATAGAAAACAAATAAAAAAATAACTTGCATACTTTTCAAAACTAAAGAACCTATTGCATTCACAGAGCATTAAGTAAAACCAGGGTTTTGACATTGATTGCAAGCAAAAACAAGTGACACAGCAGCCAAGTTAAAAGTAATTTGCTTAGTTTTCAAAACTGAAGAACTTCCTACATTCACAGAGTGTTAGTTAAAACCAGTGTTTTGATATTTATTGTATGTGAAAACAAGTGCATAGCAGCCAATTAAACAAGGACTTGTTGGTTTTCACAAGTGAAATAATGACTGCATTTTCAGAATCTTATGTATCACCACTGTTTTGACATTGATTATAAGTGAAAAGAAGTGTGTAGCAGGCAACTAAACGAGTAACTTGATTAATTTTCAAAACTGAAGAACCACTTACCTTCACAAACTGTTAGGTAAAACCAGTGTTTTTTCATTGATTGTAATTGAGAAGAAGTGTATAGTATCCTATTAAACAAGTAGTTTGTTTAATTTTTGAAAATTGAAGAATCTCCTTCATTCACAGAGTGTTAGGTAAAACCAGGGTTTTGACATTGGTTGTAAGTGAAAACAAGGACATAGCACAAATGAAAAAGTAACTTGCATAGTTTTCAGAGCTGAAGAAACTATAACATTCACAAGTATTAGGTAAAACAGCATTTTGACATTGATTGTAAGTGAAAACAAGTGTGTGACAACCAATTATTTAAGTAAATTGCTGACTTTTCAAAACTGAGAAACCACCCACATTCATAGACCATTAGGTATAACCACTGTTTTGGCATTGATTGTAATTAAGAATATATACCAGCATATAACACAAGTAACTTGCTTAGAATTCAAAACAGAATAACCTACTGCATTCACAGTACATTAGGTAAAACCAGTAGCATTGACATTGATTGTAAGTGAAAAGAAGTGTGCAGCAGGCATTTAAAAGTGTAACTTCCATAGTTTTCCAAACTGAAGAACCACTTATATTCACAGCATTAGGTAAAACCGGTGTTTTTTCATTGATTGTAAGAACAAGTGTAAAGCAGCCAATTAATGAAGTAACTCGCCTAGTATTCATGACTGAAGACACGCCTGCATTCCAAGAGTGTTGGGTAAAACCAGCATTTTGACTTTTATTGTAAGTGAAAACAAGTGTTTAGCAGGCAGTTAATCAAGCAACTTGCTCAGTTTTCAAACCTGAAGAACCTCCTTCATTAACAGAGCTTTAGGTCTAAGAGTGTTTTGATATTGAATATAAGTGAAAACAAGTATGAAGCTGCCAATTAAAAAAATAACTTCTTAGTTTTCACAAATGAAGAAACTACTACATTCCATGAACGTTAGGTAAAACCATGGTTTTGACATTGATTGTAAGTAAAAACATGTGCATAGCAGCCAATTAAAGAAGTAAGATGCTTAGTGTTCATAACTGAAGAAACTACTGCATTCACAAAATGTTAGGTAACACAACTGATTTGCCATCAACTCTAAGTGAAAACAAATGCATAGCACTCATTGAAAAAAGTAAATGGTTAGTTTCCCCAACTAAAGAAACTACTGCATTCCAAAAGTTTTAGGTAAACCATTGTTCTGTCATTGATTGTAAATGAAATCAAGTGCATAGCACCCAATGGAAAATTAACTAGCTTAGTTTTCACAACTTTTAGAAACAGCTGCATTCTCCGCAAATTAAGTAAAACCTGTATGTTGACATTGTGAGTGAAAAGGAGTGCATAGCAGCCAAATGAGCAAGTAACTTGATGATTTTTCAAAACTGAATAACTTACATCATTCCCAGAGCATTAGGTAAAACCAGTGTTTTGACATAGATTGTAAATGAAATCAAGAGCCATAGCAGCCAAAATCAGAAGTATTTTGCTTATTTTACAAAACTGGAGAACCTCCTCCTTTCACAGAGCATTACATAAAACCAGTGTTTTGATATTATACATGAAAACAAGTCATAGCAGCCACTTAAACAAGGACTTTCTTGGTTTTCACAAGTGAAGAAATGACTTCAGTCACAGAATCTTATGTATCACCACTGCTTTGACATTGGTTGTAAGTGAAAAGAAGTGTGCAGCAGGCAATTAAATGAATAAGATACATAGTTTCTCAAACTGAAGACCCAATTACATTCACAATGGTTATGCAAAACCAGTGTTTTTTCATTGATTGTGAGAACAAGTGCATAGCAGAACATTAAAGAAGTAAATTTCTTAGTTTGCACACCTGAAGAAACTACTGCATTCACAGAGTGTTAGGTATCACCACTGATTTTCCACTGACTGTAAATGAAAGCAAGTGTGTAGAATTCATTTAAAGAAGTAATTTTAGTTTTCTCAATTGAAGAAACTACTGTATTCCAAGAGCATTAGGTAAATCACTGTTTTGTCATTGGTTGTAAGTGGAAAGAAGTGCATAGCACCCAATGAAAAAGTAATTTCCTTTGTTTTCACAACTTAAGAAACAACTGCATTCTCAGAGAATGAGGGAAAACCAGAATATTGATATTGTAAGGGAAAACAAGTGCATAGCAGCCAATTAAACATGTAACTTGCTTAGTTTTCTCAACTGAAGAACCCACTGCATTAACAAAGCATTAGGCAAAACCACATTTTTGACATTGATTGTAAGTGACAAGAAGTGTGCAGTGGGTATTAAATGCATAACTTGCATAGTTTACCAAAGTGAAGAAACACTTACATTCACAAAGTGTTAGGTAAAATCGGTGATTTTCACTGATTGTGAGTACAAGTGCAAATCAGCCAATTTCAGAAAGCAATGTGTCTAGTTTTCACAAAAGAGGAAAGTTCTGCATTCACAGAACTTTAGGTATCACAACTGATTTGCCTTTGACTGCCAGTGAAACTAAGTGTGTAGCAGTCATTTAAAGAAGTAAGTTGCTTAGTTTTCCAAACTGAAGAAACTACTGCATTCTAAGAGAATTATGTAAACCATTGTTTTGTCCTTGATTGTAAATGAAAACAAGTGCATAACAATGAATGAAAAAGTAACTTCCTTAGTTTTCACAACTTGAAGAAACAGTTGGATTCTCAGATTATTAGGTAAAACAATCATATTGACATTGGGAGTGAAAACAAATTTATAGCAGCCAATGAAATAAATTGCTTTCTTCAATATCAAAACTGAAAAACCGACTGCATTCACAGAGTTTTAGGTAAACCAGGGTTATGATGTTGATTGTAAGTGAAAACACATGCAAAGCAGCAAAAGAAACAAGAAACTTACATAAATTTCAAAAATGAAGGAACTGCAACATTGGCATAGCATTAGGTAAAAGCTGTGTTTGATATTGATTTTAAGTGAAAACTAGTACAAAGCAGTGAAGGAAACAAGAATCTCTCTTGTGTTTCACAACTTTATTGCTGCCTGAATTCGCAGAACTTTCTGTTAAACCAGTGTTTTAACATTGATTATAAGTATAAACACATGCAGAGAAACCAATGAAACCAGATTCTTTCTTCATTTTCAAAACTGAAAAACTGGCTGCATTCACAGAGTTTTAGGGAAACCAGGGTTTAGAAGATGATTTTAAGACAAAACACGTGCATAGCTGTCAAAGAAGACCCTATCTTGCTTAGTAGTCAAAACTAAAGAGCCACCTGCATTCAGAGTGTGTTAGCTAAAACCAGTGTTTTGAATTTTATTGTAAGTGAAGACAAGTGCATTGCAGCCAAGGAAACAAGTATATTGCTTAGTTTTCAAACCTGAAGAAACCACTGCATTGGCATAGCATTACATAAAAGCAGTGTTTTGACATTGATTGTGATCGAAAGCAAGTTCAAAACAACCAAGGAAACAAGCATCTTACTTACCTATCAAAATTGAAGTGCATCCTGCATTCACAGAACGTTAGGTAAAATCAGTGTTTTGAAGTTGATTGTAAGTGAAAACACATGCATAGCAGTGAATGAAAATGGAAACTTACTTAGATTTCAAAAGTGAAGAAACTACTACACTGGCATAGCATTAGGTAAAAGCTGTGTTTTGACATTAGTTGTAAGTGAAAACAAGTGCATAGCAGCCAAGGAAACAAGTATCTTTCTTACTTTACAGTGGTTAAGAACCTCCTGGGTGGACTAGTAAGACATAGAAATCTCTTTTCCAGAGTAATGGCTAGAGGACAGGCTGGAACAGCCCCGAGGAAGATCTTTAGGGTTTAGGAGAGCAGGTGAAGGCTGCACACCACCCAGAGGAGAGAGAGACCAAAGAGGGAAATCATGAGGAAAGAACCATGAGTTTGAACCAGCAGTGGGGCTACTGTCAGCACCATCTCCCACACTCTTTGGAATTTTTTGGTTCTTGGTCTGCAACTACAGACAAAAGGGGCTCCTGGGATCTACCACTCCAGGAAAGGTGAGAGTGAGGAACACATCCTAGGACTGACTAGGGTTCTGACCCACAGGTTTGGGCTGTGGGCCCCACGGACTCTTCCACATGGTGGTTTGCCCTGGGAGCTAACAAAGGACTGGAGAAATCTGGCCCTTGCAATCTTCCTATCTTCTAACCTGGACTGGTTGCTGAGGGCTCCACAGGGGAAGGAAGAGAGAGCTTGGGACTGGCTTAGCTTTTGACTCACAGGTTTGGTCGGCCATGTCCTGAGAGCCCTTCCAGCCTTGGTATGACTGAGCCATTGTTTGCTTTGGAAATTGCAAGGGACTGAGGTTATGCAAATCTCCCAATCTCTTCCACTACTAACAGGAACTGGTTTTTGAAGTCTCAGAGGGGAGTGGAGATATTTCCTAGCTGGGAAAAAGCTGGGGCTGCCAGAGAAGAAAGGAGAACAGTCTCAGGTTTGAATTATTAGGCTCTTAATCCCCAGACAGGGAGCTCTATCACATTGATCTGGTCTGTATTACAACAAATACACGCCAACAAGGCATTGAAATGAGAGCTGCCAAAGAACACCTTCTCCTGGCAGAGCAAGGAAGTGCACATAAGAAAATTAAAAATAAATAGGAGAGAATTTCCTGGCCTTTAAAGCCTTCCTGGCCAAGGCCCTAGGAAGTGACTCTACAACCAATTTCTGGGTCCAATGCCCAGTTTGGGGCAACCAGCAGGACAATCCTAACAATCCAGGTTGAGCCCAAATCAAAGAGCTGTGGTAAGCCAAAGCCTCCTCTCACTAAATCCCTATAAAAGAGAAAGGGATTGAGCATCTGAGTAAACTACACTCTAACCAGATACCTAAACACCAGCAAAAAATTATGAGTCATAGTAACAAAATAGAAGACATGGCCCAAGAAAAGGAATACATCAAAGTCCCAGAATATATGCAGAATTTGAGAGAACTAATCAGCAAGATGAGCAAAAATTTCCAAAAATCAAATTATTGAGATGAAAGACAATATAGTGAAAGAGATAAATGACATCAAGAAGACATTGAGCAAATGCAAAGAAGAATTTGAATTCCTGAACAGAATAGTGACAGAGTTCATCAGAATGAAAGACACAATAGTGGAAGTCAAAAACACATTTGAGGCATACAACAGCAGACTCAAAATGATAGAAGAAAGAATAATCAATGCCAAAGATAGAGCAGCTAAAATTGAAGAGAGAAAAGAACAGAGAGAGAAAAGAATGGAAAAAATTGAGCAGGGGCTCAGAGAATTGAATGACAACACAAAATGCAACACCATACGTGTCATGGGAGATCCACAAGGGAAAGAGAAGGGAAAAGGGGCAGAAAGAGTATTTGAGGAAATAATAGCTGAAAATTTCCCAAATCTCATGAAAGAAAGGAACTTACATGTCCAAGAAGCACACCATACCCCAATCAGAATAAATCCAAATAGACCTACACCAAGACACATACTACTCAGAATGTCAAATGTCAAAGATAAAGAGAAAATTCTCAGAGTAGCAAGAGAGAAGCAAAAGATGATGTACAAAGGACGTCCATTAAGACTTAGTGCAGATTTGTCTTCAGAAACCATGGAGGTGAGAAGACAGTGATATGATACAATTAGGAAACTGAAAGAGAAAAACTGCCAATCAAGAATTCTTTATCCAGCAAAACTGTCCTTCAAATATGAAGGTGAGTATAAAGAATTCACAAACAAACAGAAATGAAGAAAGTTTGAAAAAAGAATCCAACTTTGCAGGAAATATTAAAGGAGGCCTTAGAAACTGAAATAAAAAGATGGGAGAGAGAAGCTTAGAGGAGAGTATAGAAGAAAGAATAGCAGAAAGGATAAACAAAAAAAGTAAAAAGGGAGGCAAAAGAAAGATGACATATGAAAACCAAAGAATAAAATGGAGGAAGTAAATAGTGCATTTACAGTAATATCAATGAATGTGAATAGATTAAACTTCCCAACCAAATGATACAGGCTGATAGAGTGGATAAAAAAACATAAGCCATCCATATGCTGCTTACAAATCTCATCTTAGACCCAGGGTTACAAACCAGTTGAAAGTGAAAGATTGGAAAAAGATACTCCACACGAATATTAACCAGAAAAGAGCAGGGGCAGCTATACTAATGTCAGACAAAACAGACTTTAAATGCAATAAAATATGAGATACAGAAGGCCATTATATATTAATAAAAGGGATGATTCACCAAGAAGATATACCAGTCATAAATATCTGTGCATCTAACTAGGGTGCCCCAAAATATATGAGAAAAACTCTGGCAAAACTGAAGGGAGAAATAGACATTTCTAAAATAATTGTTGGAGACTTCAACACCCCACTCACATCATCAGATAGAACTACGAGACAGAAGATCAACAAGGAAACAGAGAACTAGAACAATATGATAAAGGAGTTAGACCTAACAGACATATACAGAACACTGCATCCAAACTCAGCGGGTTATATATTCTTCTCAAGTGCCCGTGGATCTTTCTCCAGGATTGTCCACATGTTGGGTCACAATGAAGTTCTCAATAAATATAAAAGATTGAAATTATACAAAGCACCTTCTCACATCATAATGGAATGAAACTAAAAATCATTAATAGACAGGTAAAAAGTAAATTTGCAAATATGTGGAGAATGAACAACACACTCCTAAATAATCTGTGTGTCAAAGAAGAAATTGCATGTGAAATCAGTAAATATATTGAGATGAATGTAAATGAGAACACAATGTATCAAAATTTATGGGATACAGTGAAGGCAGTCGAGAGGGAAATTTATATTCCTAAAGACCAAAAAACGCCTATATTAAAAAACAAGAAAGAACTAAACTCAAAGATTTAACTGAATAACTTGAGAAACTAGAAAAAGAACAGAAACCAATCCCAAAGCGAGCAGAAGGAAAGAATTAATAAAAATTAGAGCACAAATAAATGAAAATGAGAACAGAAAAACAATAGAAAAAATCAACATAACTAAAAGCTGGTTCTTTAAGAAGATTAATAAAATTGAAAAACAACTTAGTAGACAAAGAAAAAAGTGAGAAGATGCAAATAAATACAGTCAGAAATGAAAGGGGGGGTTACAAATGACCTCACAGAAATAAAAAGAATCATAAGAGGATATTATGAGAAACTATATGCCAACAAACCAGACAACCTAGATGAAATTGCCAAATTTCTAGAAGTGCACAACCAACATGCACTGATGATACAAGAACTTTACCTAAGTATTAGGTAAAACTGGCATTTTGATGTTGATTGTATGTGAAAACAAGTGTTTAACAGCCAATTTTGCAAGTAAATCGCTTAGTTTTCAAAACTGAAGGACCTCCTGCATTCATAGAACATTAGGTAAACCCAATTTTTTGGCCTTGATTGCAAGTGAGAATAAATAAGAGCAAAAAACACAAGTAAGTTGCTTAGAATACAAAACAAAACAACTGCTTTTACAGAGCATTGTAAAACCATTGATTTGAAATTGAATGTAAGTGAAAAGAAGTGCACAGCAGGGAATTAAATGAGTAACTTCCATTGTTTTCCAAACTGCAGAACCACTTACATTCACAAGCATTAGGTAAAACCAGTGTTTTTTCACTGGTTTTGAGAACAAGGGCAAAGCAAGAAATTAAGGGAGTAACGATTCTAGTTTTCACAACTGAAGCAATTATTGCATTCATAGAGCATTAGGCAAATGAACATAAGTATGTAGCAGGCAATTAAATGAGTAACTTGCTTAGTTTTCAAAACTGAAGAACCAGATACATTCACAACGGTAAAACATGTGTTTATTCATTGATTATAAGTGAGAAGAAGCGAATAGTAATGAATTAAACAAGTAACTTTCTTAATTTTTGAAAATTGAAGAACCTCCTTAATTTATAGTGTGGTTGGTAAAACCAGGGTTTTGACATGGGGTGTAAGTGAAAACAAGTTCATAGCAGAAAATTAAACTACTTGCTTAAAATTCAAAATTGTGTATTCACCTCGTGTATTCACATAGTATTAGGTAAAACCACTGTTTTGACATTGATTGTAAGTCAAAACAAGTTTGTAGTAGGCAATTAAACAAGCAACTCGCTTAGTTTTCAAAACAGAAAACCTACTTCATTCACAGAGCATTAGGTCAAACAAATATTTTGATATTGAATGTAAGTGAAAACAAATGCAGAGCAATTAAATAATTAACTTCCTTTGTTTCACAAATGAAGAAACTACTGCATTCCAATAAAGTTACATAAAACCATGGTTTTTGACATTGGTTGTAAGGTAAAATTGTGCATAGCAGCCAATTAAAGAAGTAGCATGCTTGGATTTCACAACTGTATTAACTACTGCACTCACAGATTCTTAGGTATCACAACTGATATGCTATTGACTGTAAGGAAAACAAGTTCATAGCAGTTATTTAAAGAAGTCAGTTGCTTACATTTCCCAAAAGAAAAAACTATTGCATTCCAAGAACGTTAGGTAATTGTTTTGTCATTGAAAGTGAATACAATTGCACAGCACTCAGTGAAAAAGTAACTTGCTTAGTTTTCACACTGAAGAAACTCCTGCATTCACAGAGCATAAGGTAAAGCCACAATTTGGACATTGATTGTAAGTGAAAAGAAGTGTGTAGCAGGGAATTAAATGAGTAAATTGCTGTTTTCAAAACTGAAGAAATTCCTTCATTCACAGAGTGTTAGGACAAACAAGTTTTTTGATATTGAATGTAAGTAAAACAAGTGCATATCAGCCAATTAAAGAAATAACTTAGTTTTCACAAATGAAGAAACTACTGCATTCTCAGAACATGCAGTAAAACCATGGTTTTGACATTGGTTGTTAGTTAAAACAAGTGCATAGCAGCCAATTAAAGAAGTAAAGTGCTTAGCTTTTGCAACTAAAGAAACTACTGCATTCATACAGTGTTAGATATCACAACTGGTTTGTCATTATCTGTAAGTGCAAACAAGCGTGCAGCAGTCATTTAAAGGAGTAAAATGCTTAGTTTTCCCAAATGAAGGAAAAACTGCATTCCAAGACCTTTGGGTAAACCATTGTTTTGTCATTGATTGTAAATGAACAGAAGTGCATAACACCCAATGAAAAAGTAACTTGCATTGTTTTGACAACTTGAAGAAACAACTACATTCTTAGATTATTAGGTAAAACCAGCATTTTCACCTTGAAACTGAAAACAAGTGCATAGCAGCCAATTAAACAAGTCACTTCCTGCAGTATTTGGGCAATTTCATGTAATTATGAATTCCAAAAATATAATTGGATCATGCTTGTAAACTGATCTGTTAATCTGGGTATGATTAGGTTATGATTAGGGTTTTGACTGGGCCATGTCAGTAGGGCATTGAATTCCACCCCTTGGCAGATGGGTGAAGAAAATATAAAGGGCATCACAAAGAATAGAACTGCAGCAGTTTTTGAAAAGCAGTTTTGATGTTGGAGTTTTGATGTTGGAGAGAAGGCCCCAGGAGAAGAGAAGTGAGATGTTCACCAGAAAGTCTACAGCTGACCATGAGGAGGAACCAGAGGGCCTAAGCCCAGAGAGAAACACAGCCCCAGGAAGAGAGAAACCCAAGAAGTCTGAACCCTGGCAAATGTCAGCAGCTGTCTTGCTCCAACACATGGCAATGGACTTTGATGAGAGAAGAAACTTATAGCTTTATGGCCTGGTATCTGTGGACTTCTCCCCCAAAATAAATACCCTTTATAAAGACTAACCCATTTTTGGTATTTCACATTAGCACCCCTTTGTTGGACTAATACAGCAATTGGTACCAAGACTGGGGTAATGCTTTTGCATATACCAAAATGTTGGAATGGCTTTATAAATGGGTAAGGGATATTTTTTGGAGGAATTGTGAAATGCTTGATGGAAAAGTCCTAGATCACTTTGAAGAGACTGTTGATAGTAATATGGATGCTAAAGAGACTTTCTATGGTGCCTTAGAAGTAAATGATGAAACTCTTATTGGAAACTGGAGGAAAGGTGATCTACATTTTAAAGTTGCAGAGAACTTAGCAAGATTAACTCCTGGTGTTATATGGAAGACAGAATTTCAAAATGGTGAACCAGAGCATATAGCTGAAGAACTTTCCAAGGTAAGCTCTGAGAATGTGGCTTGGCTTCTCCATGCAGCTCATAGCAAAATACTAGATGAGCAAAATACTCTAAGGACTGAGCTTTTGGGCACAAAGAAAAAAGAAACTGATTCTGGAACTTTCAAGTTTCTGGAAATAAAATTCCCAGATGAAAATGACCCATTTGAAGACTTTACTAAACTTGGAACTTGTAACTCAGAATTGAAGATGCAGTTATCTCAGAAAGACTTGTGGAAAGTCTTATTGTCTGATGGCTTGGACCCCTGCTTCTTGCATACTAAACCAACAAAGTTTTTGATAGAGCTGTATGAACAAAACCACTGTCAACTTGGACAAAGAAGACATGGAAAAGAGAGAATGAAGGAGAATCAGCTTTAAGAAGAAAACCATGGAAGCAGAGATCTGGAATTAAGACATCTCTTTGGCCAAGAGAGAAGCCCCACACATGTGTACAGAGAAGGTAAGTGTTCCTACCCAATGTTCTGGGAGATTTTTGATATCCCAGTGTGCAGAGAGGGCAGAACACATTCCTCAAAGATTAGGGTGGTTAAGGTCAACACCCCATAGGTCTGAGAGGGGTGTACTTGTCCCCCATGGATTAGAGAAGACCAGGTGGTCAACCAATTGCTCTGACAGGGTTGAATCTGTATGCTAAGGTTAGGGAAGGCCAGGTGGTCAACTCCTTGCTCTGAGAGGGTTAAACCTGTATGCCAACGGTTAGGGGGAATGTTGTCTTCAACTCAGTGTACTGGGGGGCTAATACTCTAACCCAAAGATTGGGTAAGATGTGGCAATCACCCCAACATTCTTGGAGGGTGAGGTCTTGAGGTTGGTTGATACCCGAGGTGCTTGATGAGGGTGGAACCAAGAAAATAGCTTTTTGGCAAGCCTGTGGAAAGGGTGGGTTCCCAGTGGCCCCAATCAGAAGAAACCTTCATCTTAAGAATGACTCTTAGACTGTGAAATCGAATGGAGAATGCCCTGCACATTTACTGAACTGTAGAGGATCCATGACTCATGTTTAACATCCCAATTTCTCCTTATGATATTGAAAATATTTATCCTTTGTCTTTCCATTTGTGTATTGGAAGAAGTTAAATGGTTTTGTAAGTTTCTCAGGTCTACAGGAGACGGGATTTTGCCTGAAAACAAAGGGTAGTTCTTTAAACTGATTATGATATGATTTTGTACTTGCATTGTTACTGATTTAATGTTTTTTGAATATTGTAATGAATTTTTGGAATTTAGAAGATGGAGTTTATTTGTTGGGCAATTTTATGTAATTATGAATTCCAAAAATATAATTGGATCGTGCTTGTAAACTGATCTGTTAATCTGGGCATGATTAAGTTATGATTAGGGCATTGACTGGGCCATGTTCATAGGTAATTGAGCCCCACCCCTTGGTGTGTGTGGGAAGAATATATAAAAGGCATTTCAACGAACAGAGTTGCAGCAGTTTTTCAGTAGCAGTTTTGATGTTGGGGTTTTGATGTCAGAGAAAAGGCCCCAGGTAAAGAGAAGTGAGATGTTCACCAGAGAGTCTACAGCTGACCTTGTGGAGGAACCAGAGGAGCTAAGACCAAGGAGAAAGGCAGCCCTGGGAAGAGAGGAACCCAAAGAAGCCTGAGTCCTGAAAAACATCAGTAGCTGTCTTGTTCTAACACATGGCAATATACTTTGGTGAGAGAAGAAATGTATTGCTTTATGGCCTGGTATCTGTGGACTTGTACCCCAAATAAATACCCTTTATAAAGACCAAGCCATTTTAGGTATTTCACATTAGCACCCCATTGGCTGACTAATACACTTGCTTTGTTTTCAAAACTGAAGAAACTACTGCATTCACAGAGCATTAGATAAAACCAGTGATTTGACATTTATTCTTAGTCAAAACAAGTGACAAAGAAGCAAAAAAAAAAGTAATTCTCTTAGGTTTCAAAACTGAAGAACCTCTTATATTCACAGATATTAGGAATATCCAGTGCTTTGATATTTTTTGTATGTGAAAACAAGTGCATAGCAGCCAAATGAACAAAGACTTGCTTGGTTTTCACAAGTGAAGAAATGATTGCATTCACAGACTCTTATGTATCACCACTGTTTTGACATTGATTGTAAGTGAAAAGAAGTGTGAAGCAGGCAATTAAATGAATAACTTGTTTAGTTTTTAAAACTTAAGAACCACTTGCATTCACAAAGCATTATGTAAAACCAGTGTTTTTCATTGAATTGAAGTGCGAAGTAAATAAAATCCTATTAAACAAGTACTTTCCTTAATTTTTGAAAATAGAAGAACCTCCTTAATTTGAATGGCAAGGCTGTAAATCTAATATTACCAGTTTATAAAGAAAATCAACTACATCTCTTACAGTATGTGTACAAGATCCTATAGTTTTTATCATTGGAAAAGTAACTTTTGGTGAAAGGAAAGTTAGCTGCTCCAATTGCTCTTTATTTATATGTCTTAAGAATTCATATTTGCAGGGAAAGTAAACTCTTTTTATAGCAAGAAGAAGAAAAGATTATGATTAGTTTTTTGGATGACCAGACATTTGCAGCAGTCTCCAGAATCCCAGGTGCTGTGGCATTTCCTCGACCATTATTTAAAAAGAACTAAAAGACTGATTGGACTTTTAATAGCAGCAATTTTGGGACTGATTGACATCATAACTGCTGCAGCCATTGCTGGCACAGCCCTGAATCAAGCAGTCCAGACTCAACAATATGTTAAGGACTGGTATAAAAATGCAAGTGAGATGTGGAATAGCCAGTTCCACATTGATATGGACCTGAATAAATTGTATGAATGATCTTGAAACAACTGTTATACATTTGGGTAATCAGATTTATAATTTAAACTTGTTAAGAGCTCTTAAATGTGATTGGAATGAAATCACTCCTTTCTTTTTGTATTACTCCTTTGCCTTATAATAATAGTGAACATGATTGGGAAGAAGTATGAAATCATTTGATTGGATATAAGCATAATATTTCTTTAGGTATTTTTGAATTGCAAAGAAAGCATTGATCATATTTTAAAATGTATTGAAAGAAACCCCTGATGCAGAATTTTGGAATGAATTGTCTGAAAATTTAAATACTGTCAAACTGTTTCACTGGGGGAAACAAAAAACAGTTCAAGTCCATTGAAGGTGGTGGGCCACACTTGTGGGAGATGTTTGTGTGGCATGTGGTGGGAGGTGTGGGAGGTGGGCAACATGGGAATCCCAGTGGGTTCCATGTAATATTTTGGGTATCTAAGCACCTCTAAAAATATATTTATATATATACATAAATAACATTTTTGTAAGCAAATGCACATATATGCATATATATTTATATATCATTTTGCAAATGTTGGTATGTATTGTGAAAATTTTGATTTTTACCCACAATAAAAAAAAATATCATTTGGGATTGGATAAGGAATTATTTTTATATGCATTTTAATTGTTTGTATTTTCAAGGGTAGAGTAATGACATATATCCATAGGAAAAAATGAAAAATTAAATTAGGTAAATGTATTTATGTTAAGAAACTTAGCCATGAAAAACTAATTTTACATTATTTTTTAGTAGAAATTAGTATACTAATAAACCCTTGATTTTAATACTAATCTGCATAAAAATATACACATAAGGAAAGTATAAAATATAAATGAAATTGCCTCCCATATATGAGCTAAAAAGCTTGACTGATAGTCAATGACAGATAAGATTCTCAGAGGAAAACAACCTATGACAGGAATGGTCACAAGAGCCTATGGAAGAAGACAAGTGTGATAGGAGGTCACCTTGTATCACCTTATATAATGGTTCCTATAGTCTTCACTGAAATTATTAATTAAAAAGGAGGAAATGATGGAGTTCAGTTAAAGGCCATGACAACTGACAGAAAGCAGGCTGCCTGGGAATGTAGGAGACAGGCTTCTCTAGACTCAAGACACTGAGCTAAGATCTGGTAGGAGCCTGGTGGAAAAACATTCTGTGCTTCAACGAGAGTGCCTGGTATATGTCAGACAATGATTAACAGTGTCTGTTACATGCAGGAATGCAAAGAGAACTGAACTATTAACTTTAAAATCTTGCTAATTTTAGTAAATTGTAAACCTTCACATATCTATTACCCTTGCACATGCACACATGTATTTTCTTTTTCCTAAAGGTAAATAAAAGCCAAGATGTTTCATGCAGTGACACTCTCCTCCCTTTGGATGTAGGGTCCCCTGACCCTGGTTATTTCTTTCTCATATTTTCTTACAGTGGTCCCATATTCATGGACCTAGTTCCAGAATATCAACACATAGTAGTCATTTCAAGAAGTAGCTTGCTTAGTTTTCACAAGTGAAGAAATTATTGCATTTACAGGAATGTTAGGTATCACCACTGTTTGACATTGATTGTAAGTGAAAACAAGTGTGCAGTAGGCAACTAAGCCATGAACTTACTTAGTTTTCAAAACTATAAAAACTCATACATTCACAGACCGTTAAGTAAAACCTGTACTTCTACATTGATTGTAGGTGAAAACAAGTGCATAGCAGCCAATTATAGAAAGTAATGTGCATAATTTTCACAATGAAGAAATTACTGCATTCACAGTGTTAGTTAAAAACAGTGTGTTGACCTTGATTGTAAGTGAAAACAAGAGTGTAGCAGGCAATTAAATGAGAAACTTGCTTAGTTTTCAAAACTGTGGAACCATACATTCACAAAGTGTTTGCACAAACCAGTGTTTTTTCACTGAATGTAAGTGAGAACAATGCAAAGCAGTCAATTAAGGAAGTAACGTGCCTAGTTTTCACAACTGAAGAAACTCCTGCATTCATAAAGCATTAGGTAAAGCCACAATTTTGACATTTATTGCAAGTGAAAACATGTGAAGAACAGCAAGTTAAATTATTTGCTTAGTATTCAAAAAGGAAGAATATCCTGCATTCACAGAACAGTATGTAAAATCATTGTTTGACATTGTAAATGAAAACACATGTGTACCAGACAATTAAAGAAATAACTTGTTTGTTTTTACAACTGAAGAAACTACTGCATTCACAGAACATTAGGTTCAACTAGAACTCTGACATTTATTATCCGTGAAAACATGTGTGTAGCATGAAATGAAAAAATAACTTGCTTAGTTTTAACAACTTGAAGAAATGACTGCATTCATAGTGTATTATGTAAAATGAGCACATTGACATTGATTGTAAGTGAAAATAAATGCATAGCAGCCAATTAAACAAATAACTTACTTTGTTTTCAAAACTGAAGACTCTTCAACATTCATGGAGCATTTGGTAAAGCCAGTGTTTTGATATTGATTGCAAATGAAAACAAGTGTGTAGCATGCCATTAAGCAACTTGCTTAGTTTTCAAAACAGAAGAACCTCCTTCATTCAAGGACATTAGGGCAAGCCAGTTTTTCATACTGAATGTAAGTGAAAACAAGTGCATAGCAGCCAAATAAAGAAATACCTTCCTTACTTTTCACAAATGAAAAACGACTGCATTCCCAAAATGTAAGGCAAACCATGGTTTTGACACTGGTTGTAAGTGAAAAGAAGGACATGCCAGCAAATTAAAACACTTGCTTAGAATTCAAACTGAAGAATCTTCTGCATTCACAAAACATTCCATAAAGCCAGTGTTTTGACATTGATTGTAAGTGAAAACAAGTACATAGCAGCCAATTAAAGAAGGAACTTACTTGATTTTCACAAGTGAATAAATGACTGCATTCGTGGAATATTATGAATCACCACTGCTTTGATATTGATTGTAAGTGAAAACAAGAATGTAGCAGGCAAATAAACTAGAAAATTGCTTAGTTTTCAAAAATCAAGGACCACCTACATTCACATAGTGTTAGGTTAAATGCAGTGTTTTTTATTTGACTGTAATCAAGAACAACTGCAAACAGCCAATTAAGTAAGGTACATGCCAAGTTTTCACAACTGAATAAACTCCTGCATTCAAAAATTATCATGTAAAAACAGCATTTTGACATTGATTGTAAGTGAAAACCAGTGCACAGCAACCAATGAAAAAGTAACTTGCTTAGTTTTCACAACTCGAAGAAACAGCTGCATTCTCAGTGTATTAAGTAAAACCAGCATATTGACATTTTATATGAAAACAAGTGCATAGCACCCAATTAAACAAGTAAGTTGCTTAGTTTTAAAAAAATGTAGAGCCTCCTGCATTCATAGAATGTTACAGAAAGCCAATGTTTTGGCATTAATTGTGAGACTACATAACAGCAAATCACACTAGTAACTTGCTTAGAATTCAAAACAGAAAAGCCTACTGCATTCACAGAGCATTAGGTAAGAACAGAGCTTTGACACTGATTGAAAGTGAAAACAAGTTTGTAGCAATTAAGCCATGAATTTGTGTAGTTTTCTAAACTATAGAGACTCCTACATTTGCAGACCATTAACTAAAACCTGTACTTCTACATTGATTGTAAGTGAAAACAAGAGCATAGCACCCAATGAAAAAGTAACTTGCTTAGTTTTCACAACTTGAAGAAACAACTGCATTTTCAGAGTATTAGGTAAAACCAGCATACTGACATTGTAAGTGAAAACAAGTGCATAACTGCCAATTAAACAATTAACTAGCTTAGTTTTCAAAACTGAAGAATTTCCTACATTCACTGAGAGTTAGATAAAACCAGTGTTTTATATTTAATGTATGTGAAAACAAGTGCATAGCAGTCAAACAAGGACTTCCTTTGTTTTCACAACTGAAGAAATGACTGAATTCACAGACTCTTATATATCACCAATGCTTTGACATTGATTGCAAGTGAAAACCATTGTGTAGGAGGCAATTAAACTAGAAACTTGCTTCATTATCAAAACTGAAGAACAACCTATATTCACAAAGCATCACAAAATACCAGTGTTTTTTCATTGATTGTAAGGGAGAACAAGTGCAAAGCAGCAAAAAAAGGAAGAAATCTTCCTAGTTTTCACAACTGAAGAAAACCTGCATTCACAGAGCTTTACGTAAAACCAGGATTTTGACATTGGTTGTAAGAGTAAGCAAGTGCCTAACACCAAATGAAAATGTAACTGACTTAGTTTTTACAAATGAATCAATTACTGCATTCACAACTATTTGGTAACACCAGGATTTTGACATTGATTTTAATTGAAAACAAGAGCCTAGCAGGAAATTATTCAAGTAACTTCCTTAGTTTTCAAAACTGAAGGGTGTCCTGCATTCATAGAATATTAGGTAAAACCACTGTTTTGGCCTTGATTGTAAGTGAGAATAAAGAACAGAAGTAACTTGCTTAGAATTCAAGACAGAATAACCTCATGCATTCACAGAACGTTAGGTAAAACCAGTGCTTTGACATTGATTTTAAGTGAAAACAACTGTGAAGCAGGCAATTAAAATAGTAACTTTCTCAGTTTTCAAAACTGAAAGACCACTTACATTCACAAAATATTTGATAAAACCAGTATTTTTTCATTGACTGTAACTGAGAACAAATACAAAACAGCCAAAAAAGGAAATAATGTGCTTATTTTTCACAACTGAAGAAACCTCTGCACTCACAATGCATTAGGTATAACCACAATTTTTGACATTGATTGAAAGTGAAAACAAGTGAATAGTATCCTTTTAATGTACCTTGCCTAATTTTTGAAAACTGAAGAACATTAGTTAAAACCAGGGTTTTGACATTTTTTTGTAAGAGAAAACAAGTGCATAGCAGCAAATTAAACTACTTACATGGAATTCAAAACTGAAGAACATCCTACATTCACAGAAAATTATATAAAACCAGTGTTTTGACATTGATTGGAAGTTAAAACAAGCGTGAATCAGCCAATCGAAGAAGTAAGTTGCTTGGCTTTTACTACTGAAAAATAACACCATTCAAAGAGCATACATAAAGCCAGAATTTTGACATTGATTATAAGTGAATACAAGTGCATAGCAGCAAAATAACAAGTAACTTGTTTAGTGATCAAAACTGAAGAATCTCCTGCATTCACAGTGTTAGGTAAAACCAGTGATTGACATTGATTGTAAGTGAAGACAAGTGCATAGCAATTAGAGAAGAAACATGCATTCCCAAACTTTACATAAAACCCTTGTTGACATTGGGTGTAAGAGTAAACAAGGGCATACCAGTAAATTAACTACTTGTTTAGAATTCAAAACTGAAGAACCTCCTGCATTCACAGAACATTCCATAAAAACCAGTGTTTTGACATTGATTGTAAGTGAAAAAAGTGCATATCAGCCAATTAAAGAAGTAATTGCTTAGTTTTTACAAGTGAGGAAACGATATAATTCAAAGAGCATTAAGTAAAACCAGAATTTTGACATTGATTGTAAGTGAAAACAATTGTAAGTGTTTAATTTTAAGTGTTCAATTGCATAACAGTCAATTAAACAAGTAAATTGATTAGTGTTCAAAACAGAAGAACCTCCTGCATTCACAGTGTTAGGCTAAAACTATATTTTGACATTGATTGTAAATGAAAACAAATGTGTAACAGCCAATTAAAAAAGTAACTTGCTAAGTGTTCAAAAATGAAGAAATGATTGCATTTACAGAAAGTTATGCATCACTTCTACTTTGGCAGTGACCTGATTAGTTTTCACACTGAGAAACTACTGCATTCACAAGTGTTAGGTAAAACCAGGGTTTTTACATTGATTGTAAGTGAAAAGAAGTACATAGCAGCCAGTTAAACAAGGAACTTACTTAGCTTTCACAGCTGTAGAAACTACTGCATTAACAGAGTGTTAGGTATCACAACTGATTTGCCATTGACTGTAATTGAAACAAGTGCATGGCATTCTTTAAAGAAGTAAATTGCTAAATTTTCCCGACTGAAGAAACTACTGCATTCCAAGAGCCTTAGGTAATCCATTGTTTTGTCACTGATTGTGAGGTAAAACAAGTGCATAGCACCATTTAAAGCAACTTGCTTAGTTTTCACATTTTGAAGAATCAATGGCATTCTCAGCATATTAGGCAAAATCAGCATATTGATATTGTAAGTGAAAACAATTGTGTAATAGGCAATTAAACAAGAAACTTGCTTAATTTCCAAAACTGAAGAACTTCCTCCATTCACACAGTATTAGGTAAAACCAGTGTTTTGATATTATATATTAAAATGAGTCATAGCAGCTACTGAAAAGAGGACTTGCTTGGTTACACAAATGAAGAAACGACTCCACTCACAGAATCTTATGTATCACCATTGCTTTGACATTGATTGTAAGTGAAAAGAAGCATAAACAAGGCAATTAAATGACTAACATACATAGTTTTCCAAACTGAAGAACCAAAATCTTTCACAAAGGGTTAGGTAAAACCAGTGCTTTTTCATTTATTGTGAGAACAAGTGAATAGCAGACAATTTAAGAAGTAACATTCTTAGTTTTCACAACTGAAGAAACTACAGCATTCACAGAGTGTTAGGTATCACCACTGATTTGCCACTGACTGTAAATGAAAACAAGTGCATAGCATTCATTTGAAGAAGTAATTTGCTATGTTTTCTCAACTGAAGGAAGTATTGTAATCCAAGAGCATTAGGTAAATCACTGTTTTCTTACTGATTGTAAGTGAAAAGAAGTGTGCAGCATGCAATTAAATGAATAACTTGGGTAGTTTTCCAAAGTGAAGAACCACTTACATTCACAAAGAGTTACATAAAACCAGTGTTTTTCATTGATTGAGAGAACAAGTGCAAAGCGGTCAATTTCAGAATGTAACATGCCAGTTTTTACAACAGAATAAAGCCGTGCATTCACACAACTTTAGGTATCACAACTGATTTGCCATTGACTGTAAGTGAAACCAAGTGTGTAGCAGTCATTTAAGAAGTAAGTTTCTTAGTTTTCCCAACTGAAGAAACTACTGCATTTCAAGAAAGTTATGAAACCATTGTTTTGTCAGTAATTGAAAGTGAAAACAAGTTCATAGCACAGACTGAAAAAGTAACTTCCTTAGTTTTCATAACTTGAAAACACAATTGGATTCTCAGCATATTAGGTAAAACAAGTATATTGACATTGTAAGTGAAAACAAATGCATAGCAGCCAAATAAACAAGATTCTTTCTTCAAAATCAAAACTGAAAAAATGGACTGCATTCCCAGAGTTTTAGGTAAACCAGGGTTTTAAAGTTCATTGTACGTGAAAACACGTGCATAGCAGCAAATGAAACAAGAATCTTACTTAAATTTCAAAAGTGAAGGAACTGAGCCATTGGTAAAAAGTGTTTGACATTGATTTTAAGTGAAAACAAGTGCATAGCAGTGAAGGAAACCAGTATATCTCTTGTGTTTCACAACTTTAGTACTGCCATAATTCACAGAGAATTGGGTAAAACCAGTGTTTTAACATTCATTATAAGTGAAAACACATGCAGAGCAACTAATGAAACCTGATTCTTTCTTCATTTTCAAAACTGTAAAAATGACTGCATTCACAGAGTTTTAGGTAAACCACGGTTTTGAAGTTGATTGTTAGACAAATCACGTGTGTATAGTTGTCAAAGGAAAGACTATCTTGTTTAGTTGTAAGAACTGAAGATCCAACTGCATTCAGTGTTTCAGGTAAAACCAGTGTTTTGAATTTTATTGTAAGTGAAAACAGCATTGCAGCCAAGGAAACAAGTATCTTGTTTAGTTTTCAGAACTCAAGACACCACTACATTGGCATAGCATTAAACAAAAGCCATGTTTTGACATTGATTGTGAGTAAAAGCAAGTGCATAGCAGCCAAGGAATCAAGTATATTACTTACCTTTCAAAATGGAAATACCTCCTGCATTCACAGAGCATAAGGTAAAATCAGTGTTTTGAAGTTGGTTCCAAGTGAAAATATGTGCATAGCAGCAAATTAAAAAAGAATCTTACTTAGATTTCAAAAGTGAAGAGACTACTGCACTGGCATAGCAATAGTTAAAAGCTGTGTTTTGACATTGGTTGTAAGTGAAAAGAAGTGCATAGCAGCCAAGGAAACAAGTATCTTTCTTACTTAAAAGAAGTGAAGAACCTCCTGGTGGACTGGTAAGATTTGTGAATCTCTTCTCCAGAGTAATGTTTAGAGGACAGGCTGAAACAGACCTGATGAAGATCTTCTAGGGTTTAGGACAGCAGGTGAATGCTGCACACCACCCAGAGGAGACAGGGACAAAAGTGGGAAATCTTGATGAAAGAACTTTGAGTTGGAAGAGCTGTGGCAGGTGCTGCCAGCACCCTCCTCCACAGTCATTAGAATTCTCAGGCCTCTGGGCCTGACTACAGACAAAGGGGGCTTCAGGAATCTGTCACTCCAGGAAAAGGGAGAGAGAGGGCATGGCCTTGGGCTGACTCAGGTTGTTACCCACAGGTTTGGACTGCAGAGCCCCATGGACACTTCCACACGGTGGTATGTCTTGGGAGCCTATGGAGGACTGGAGAAATCTGGCCATCACAATCTCTTCTAACCTGGACTTGATGTTGAGAGCTCTAGAGGTGAGAAGAGAGAGATCCTGGGGCTGGCTCAGCTTTTGACTCACAGGTTTGGTCTGCCATGTCCCGAGAGCACTTCCAGGCTGGGTAGGGCTGTGCCATTGTTTGTTTTGGAACCTGCAATTGGCTGAGGATATGAGAACATCGAGGACTCAGAGGGGAGTGGAGGTATTTCCTAGCTAGGGAAAGGAGGGGGATGCTAAGAAGACTGGAGAACAGTCTCAGGTTTAAATTACAAGGTTCTTAGCTCCCAGACAGAAAGTTCTGTCACATTGATCTGTTCGGTGTCAGAACACATACACGCTTACCAGGCATTGAATTGACAGCTGCCAAAGAATGTCAATTCCAGGCAGACCAAGGAAGTGCACATAAGAAAATTAAAAATAAACAGGAGAGGCTTTTCCTGGCCTATATAGCCTCCCTGGCCAAGGCCCTAGGAAGTGACTTTACAAGAAATTAGTGGTTCAGTGCCTGTTTTGGGCAACCAGCAGGTCAATCTTATCAATCCGGGTTGAGGGTGGTAATTCACATCCTCCTGCCACTAAATTTCTATAAAAGAGAAAGAGATTGAGCATCTGAGTAAACCACAATCTAACCAGATGCCTAAACGGCAGCAAAAAATTATGAGCCATAGTAAGAAAATAGAAGACATGGCCCAAGAAAAGGAATATATCAAAGTCCCAGAAGAGATGCAGATTTTGAGAGAACTAATCAGCGAGATGATCACAAATTTCCAAAATCAAATTAATGAGATCAAGGAAATATAGTTGAAGAGATAAATGACATCAAGAAGACATAGAGTGGATGCAAAGAAGAATTTGAAATCTTAAACAGAAAAGTAATGGAGTTCATGGGAATGAAAGACACAATAGTGGAAGTCAAAAACACATTTGAGGAATACAAGAGCAGACTCAAAATGATAGAAAAAAGAATAAGTGATACCGATGATAGAGCAGGTAAAATTGAAAAGAGAAAAAAACAGAGAAAGAAAAGACTGAAAAAAATTGAGCAGGGGCTCAGGGAGTTGAATGACAACGCAAAACACAACAACATATGTATCATGGGAGTTCCAGAACAGGAAGAGAAGGAAAAAGGGACAGAAGGAGATTTTGAGGCAATAATAGCTGAAAATTTCCCAACTCTCATGAAAAAATGAACTTACATGTCCAAAAAGCACACTGTACCCAATCAGAATAAATCCAAATAGATCTATGTCAAGACACATACTACACAGAATGTCAAAGACAAAGAGAAAATTCTCAGTGCAGCAAGAGAAGCAAACGATGATGTACAAAGGATGTGCAGTAAGAGTTAGTATAGATTTCACTTCAGAAACCATGGAGTCAAGAAGACAGTAGCATGTTACAATTGGGTAATTGAAAGAGAAAAACTGCCAACTGAGAATACTTTATCCAGTAAAACCGTCCTTCAAATATGAAGGTGAGTATAAAATATTCACAAACAAACAGAAGCTAAGAGATTTTGCAAAAGAAGAAACCACATTTGCAGGAAATATTAAAGGAAGCCTTAGAACCTGAAAGAAAAAGTCAGCAGAGAGAGGCTTGGAGGAGAGTATAGAAGAAAGAATAGCATAAAGGATAACCAAAAGAGTAAAAAGAGAGACAAAAACAAGAGGACATATGAAATCAATGAATAAAATGGAGAAAGTAAATGTTGCATTTACAGTAACATCATTGAATGTGAATGGATTAAACTCCAAAATCAAATGATACAGGATGATAGAGTGGATAAAAACAACACAAGCCAAGCATATGCTGATTACAAGAAACTCACCTTAGACCCAGGGATACAAATCGGCTGAAAGTGAAAGGTTGGAAAAAGATACTCCACATGAATAGTAACCAGAAAAGAGCAGGGGTAGCCATACTAATATCAGACAAAACAGACTTTAAAGGCAAAAAAATTAATGAGATAGAGAAGGCCATTATATATTAATAAAAGGGATGATCCACCAGGAAGATATAACAGTAATAAATATCTATACACCTAACCAGGGTGCCCCAAAATATATGATACAACTCTGGCAAAACTGAAGAGAGGAATAGACATTTCTACAATAATCGTTGGAGAATACAACACCCCACTCACATAATTAGATAGAACAACTAGACAGAAGATCAACAAGGAAACAGATAACTTGAACAATATGATACATGACTTAGTCATAATAGACATATACCGAACACTGCATCCAAATGCAGCAGATTATACATTCCTCTCAAATGCCCATGGATCTTTCTCCCAGGATAGTCCACATGTTGGGTCACAATGAAGCTCTAAATACATATAAAATGTTTGAAACTCTAAAAAGCACCTTCTCAGATCATAATAGAATGAAACTAGAAATCAATAAAAGACAGGAAAAAAGTACATTTGCAAATGTATGGAGACTGAACATCACACTCCCAAATAATCGGTGGGTCAAAGAAGAAATCGCATGTGAAATCAGTAAATATATTGTGACAAATGAAAATGAGAACACAATGTATCAAAACTCATGGGATAGAGCGAAGGCAGTCTTGAGAGGGAAATTTATAGTCCTAAATGCCTATATTAAAAAACAAGAAAGAGCTAAACTCAAAGATTTAACTGAACAACTAGATAAAACAGAAAAAGAACAGCAAACCAATCCCAAAGCAAGCAGAGAAAAGAAATAATAAAGATTAGAGCAGAAATAAATGAAAATGAGAATAGAAAAACAGTAGAGAAAATCAACAAAACAAAAAGCTGGTTCTTTGAGAAGATCAATAAAATTGAAAAACAACTTGGGAGACTAACAAAGAATAAAAGAGAGAAGATGCAAATAAATACAATCAGAAATGAAAGGCGGGGGAGTTACAAATGACCTCACAGAAAAAAAAAGAATCACAAGAGGATATTATGAGAAACTATATGCCAACAAACTATACAACCTAGATGAAATGGACAAATTTCAAAAATGCACAACAAACCTACAGTGATGCTACATGAATTGCAAGATCTTAACAAACCAATTCCAATTAAGGAGATTGAATCCATGATCTAAAAATCTCCCAGGAAAGAAATGTCCAGGACTAGATGGCTTCACAGTTGAATTCTACCAAACATTTAAAAAAGAGTTAACACCAATCCTGTTTAAAATCTTCCAAAACATTGAAGAGGAGGGTATATTACCAAGCACGTTTTATGAAGCCAACATCACCCTAAGACCAAAGCCAGACAAAGATTTCAAAAGAAAAGAAAATTACAGACCAATCTTTCTAATGAACATAGGTGCAAAAATCTTCAACAAAATACTTGCAAATCGAATCCACACCATATCAAAAGACTTATACATCACGAGCAAGTGAGATTTATTCCTGATATGCAAGGCTGGTTCACCGTAAGAAAATCAATCAATGTAATACACCATATTAAAAAATTGAAGGGAATAAAACACACGATCATCTCAATAGATGCAGAAAAGGCATTCAACAAAATCCAGCCTTCCTTTGATAAAAAACCCTTCAAAAGATAGGAATGAAAGGAAAATTCCTCAATATAATAAAAGGCATATATGAAAAACCCACTGCCAGCATCATAGTCAATGGGGAAATGTTGAAAACTTTCCCTCTAAGGTCAGGAACAAGGCAAGGATGCCCACTGTCACCATTGTTATTCAACATTGTACTAGAAGTTCTAGCTAGGGCAATTTGACTAGGAAAAAAGTTAAAGATGCCCAAATAGGAAAAGAGGAAATAAAACTCTCACTGTCTGCACATGACATGATCCTGTACTTAGAAAATCCTGAAGTATCCACAACAAAGCTAATTGAACTAATAAATGATACAAGATCAACACGCAAAAATCAGTAATGTTTTTGTACACTAGTACTGAACAACCTGAGGAGGAAATCAGGGGGGATATTCCATTTTCAATAGCAACAAAAAGACTCAAATATTTAGGAGTTAATTTAACTGATGAAGTACAGGACCTATATGCAGAAAACTACAAAAAAGTGCTAAAAGAAATTTAAAAACACCTAAATGAATGGAAAGACCTCCCGTGTTCATGGATTGGAAGAATAAATATCGTGAAGACATCATCTTGACATAACTGATTTATAGATTCAATGCAATACCAATCAAAATCCCAACAGCTTACTTTACAGAATTAGAAAAGGCAATTACCAAATTCATCTGTAAGGGTAAGTGCACCCGAATAGCCAAAAGCATTCTAAAAATGAGCAGTGAAATCGGAGGTATTTCACTGCTTGACCTTGAAACATATTACAAAGCTACAGTGGTCAAAATGTCATGGTACTGGCATAAAGATAGACACGTTGATCAGTGGAATAGAATTTAGAACCCAGAAATATACCCTCATCTATACATTCAACTGGTTTTTAACAAACCTACCAAGCCCACACTAAAGGGGAAAAAATAGTCTCTTCCACAAATGGTGTTGGGAGAACAGAATATCTGTAACCAAAAGAATGAAAGAAGACCCCTATCTCCCCCCCTATATAAGATTCAACTCAAAATTGATCAAAGATCTAAATATAAAAGCACAGACCATAAAACTAGTAGAAGAAAATGTAGGGAAATATCTTCAAGACCTTTTAGTAAGTGGTGGTTTCTTGGACCTTACACCCAAAGCACATGCAACAAAAGAAAAAATAGATAAATGGGAGCTCTTCAAAATTAAAACTTTTGCACCTCACAGGACTTTGTCAGAAGGGTGAAAAGACAGCCAACTCAATGGGAAAAAAAATATTTGGAAATCTCATCTGATAAGGGTTTAATATCCAGGGTATATAAAGAGATGTTACAGCTCAACAATAAAAAGACAAATGACCGAATCAAAAAATGGGTGAAAGTCTTGAATAGACATTTCTCCAAAGAAGAAATACAAATGGCAAAAAACACATGAAGAAATGTTCAACATCCCTTATGAATAGGGAAATGGAAATCAATACTACAGTGAGTTATCTTTTCACACCTATCAGAATGGTTTTTATTAAAAAGATAGAGAACTACAAGTGTTGGAGAGGATGTGGAGAGATAGGAACACATCTTCAATGTTGGTGGGAATGCAGAATGGTACAGCCACTATGGAGGACTGTTTGGCAGTTCCTTAAGAAGTTGAATATAGACTTGCCACGTGACCCTGCAATACCACTACTGGGTATATAGCTGGAAGAACTGAGAGCCAGAAATGAAGAGACATCTGCACACTGATGTTCATAGCAATATTATTCACCATTGTCAAAGTTGGAAACAACCCAGGTATTCATCAGCAGACAAATGGATAAACAAATTGTGATTGTGATCTATTCACATGATGGAATATTATGCAGAAATAAAGTAAGAAGAAATAAAGTCATAAAGCATATGACAACATGGATGAACCTGGGAGAACTTATGTTGATTGAAACAAGCCAGAAACAAAAGGACAAATACTGTATGACGGCATTACTATGAACCAAATACAGTGTGTAACATATTGCTTGATTCAAAAAAAATTATATGCATCCATTACATTTAATTGAGAAATGTAAAAAAATAAAGAACCTCCTTTGTTCACAGAGCATTAGATTAAAACCAGGATTTTGATGTTGATTGTAACTCAAAACAAGTGCAGAGCAGCCAATGAAATAAGTATCTTGCTTAGTTTTCAAAACTGAAGACCCAACTGCATTAAGATTGTGTTAGGTATAACCACTGTTTGCCTTTGATTCTTAGTGAAAGCAAGTACATAGAAACCAAGGAAACAAGTATTTTGCTTAGTTTACAAAACTGAAGAAATTAGTGCATTGATATAACGCTAGGTAAAAGCAGTGTTTTGATATTGATTGTGAGTGAAAACTTATGCCGAGCAGCCAAGGAAAAAAGTACCTTACTTACCATACAAAAGTGAAGAACTTCCTGTGTCCACAGGGCATTAAGTAAAACATGAGTTTGACATTGATTGTAAGTTAAAACGTGTATAGCTGCCATTGAAACAAGTTTCTTTCTTAGTTATCAAAACTGAAGAATCAACAGTGATCACAGAAATTTAGGTAAAATCAGTGTTTAGAAGTTGATTGCAAGTGAAAACATGTGCATAGCAGCAAATGAAACAAGATTCTTTCTTCATTTTCAAAACTGAAAAACCGACTGCATTCACAGAGCTTTGGGTAAACCAGGGTTTAGAAGTTTATTTTAAGTCAAAACACATGCATAGCTGCCAAAGAAAAAACTATCTTGCTTAGTTGTCAAAACTGAAGAACAGCCTGCATTCAGGGTATGTTAGGTAAAACCAGTGTTTTGAATGATATTGTAAGTGAAAACAAATACATTGCAGCCAAAAAAAACATGTATCTTGCTTAGTTTTCAAAACTAAAGAAACCATTGCATTGGCATAGCCTTAGGTAAAAGCAGTGTTTTACAATGATTGTGAGTGAAAGAAAGTACATAGCAGACAAGGAAACAACTATTTTAATTATGTATCAATATTGAAGTACCTCCTGCATTCACAGAGCATTAGGTAAAATCAGTGTTTTGAAGTTGATTGTAAGTGAAAACACATGCATAGCAGCAAATGAAATAAGAGTCTTATCTAGATTTCAAAACTGAAGGAGCCACTGCATTGGTATAGCATTAGGTAAAACCAGGGTATTGACACTGTGAGTGAAAGCAAGTGCATAGTAGCCAAGGAAACAAGTGTCTTACTCACCTTTCAAAATTGAAATAACTCTTGCATTCACAGAGAGTTAGGTAAAATCAGTGTTTTGAAGTTGAATGTAAGTGAAAACACATACATAGCAGGAAATGAAACACAAATCTTACTTAGATATCAAAAGTGAAGAAACTACTGTATTGGCATAGCATTAGGTAAAAGCAGTGTTTTGTCATCGGTTATAAGTGAAAACAAATGCATAGCAGCCAAGGAAACAAGTGTCTTTCTTACTTTGCAAAAGTGAAGAACCCCCTAAATTAACAGAGCATTAGGTTAAAACCAGGAGTTTGAAATTGATTGTAACTTCAAAGTGCATAACTGTCAATGAAATGAGTATCTTGTTTAGTTTTGAAAACTGAAGAAGCCTCTTCACTGGCATAGCATTAGGTAAAAGCAGTGTTTTGATATTGTGAGTGAAAACTAGTGCATAGCAGCCAAAGAAAGAAGTATATGATTTACCTTTCAAAATTGAAATACCTCCTGCATTCACAGAGTGTTAGGTGAAACCAGTGTTTTGAAGTTGATTGTAGGTAAAAACACGTTCATAGCAGCAAATGAAACAAGAATCTTAGATTTCAAAATTGAAGAACCTGCTCCATTGTCATACCATTAGTAAAAGCAGTGTTTTGACATTTATTGTGAGTGAACGCAAGTTCATAGCAGCCTAAGAAACAAGTATCTTAAATACCTTTCAAAATTGAAGTACCTCCTGCATTCATATAGCATTAGGGGAAACCAGTGTTTTGAATTTGCTTGTGTGTTAAAATACGTGCATAACAGCATGTGAAATAAGACTCTTACTTAGATTTCCAAAGTGAAGAAATTACTGCATTGGCATAGCCTTAGGTAAATTGGTGTTTTGACATGGATTGTAAGTGAAAGAAAATGCAGGGCACTCAAGGAAACAAGTATCTTAATTGCATTCCAAAATCTTATTACCTCCTGAATTCACAGAGTGTTGGGTAAAACCAGTGTTTTTCATTGATTGTCAATGAAATCACGTGCACAGCAGCCATTTAAACAAGACCCTTTCTTCATATTCAAAACTGAAAAAACGACTGCATTCAGGGAATTTTAGGTAAACCAGGCTTTTGAAGCTGATTGAAAGTCAAAACACATGTATAGATGTCAAAGGAAAAGAGTATTTTCCTTAATTGTCAAAACTGAGGAAACACCTGCATTCAGAGTGGTAGGTCAAACCAGTGTTTTGAATTTTATTGTAAGTGAAAACAAGTAAATAGCACCCAAAGAGCCAAGTATCTTTTTTACATTTCAATATTGAAGTATCTTCTACATTCACAGAGTATAGGTTAAATCAGTGTTTTAAAGTACAATGTAAATGAAAACGTGCATTGCAGCAAATGAAACATAAATCTTATTTACATTTCAAAAGCAAAGAAACGACTACATTGGAATATCATTAGGTAAAAGTGGTGTTATATCTTTGCTTGTAAGTGAAAAGAGGTGCATAGCAGCGAAGGAAACAAATATCTTTCTAACTTTACAAAATTGAAGCACCTCCTGTATTCACAGAGCATTAGGTTAAACCAGGATTTTGTAGTTGATCGTAACTCAAAACAAATGCATAGCTGCCAATGAAATGAGTATCTTTCTTGGTTTTCAAAACTGCAGAATCTCCTTCATCCAGACTTTGTTAGGTAAAACCAGTGTTTGCCTTTGATTTTAAGTGAAAACAAGTGCATAGTATCCAAGGAAAGAAGTATCTTGCTTAGTTTTCAAAACTGAAGAAATTAATGCATTGGCATAGCACTAGGTAAAAGCAATGTATGACATGGATTGTAAGTGAAAACAAGTGCCTAGCTGCCAAGGTAACAGGCAGCAAAAGCAAAGAACCTCCAGTCTTCACAGAGCATTAAGTACAATCAGAGTTTTGATATTGTTTGTATGTGAAAACTTGTGCATAGCAGGCACTGAAACAAGTTTCTTTGCAGATGTCAAATTTGAAAAACCAACTGCATTCACAGAGCATTAGGTAAAAGCAGTGTTTTGAAGTTGTTTGTAAGTCAAAACTTGTACATAGATTCATATGGAAAGAGTATCTTCCTTGGTTTGCAAAACTGAAGAATCCCTTGCATTCAGAGGGTGTTAGGTAATACCAGTGTTTTGTCTTTGATTACAAGTTAAAACTCATGTATAGCAGCCAATGAAACAAGTCTCAGTCTTTCCTTTCAAAACTGAAAATCCTACCATATTCACAGTGTTAAGTAAAACCAGTGTTTGAAGTTGAATGTAAGTGAAAATACGGGCATAGCACCAAATGATGTGAGAATCTTACTTAGATTTCAAAACTGAGGAGACGGCTGCATTGGCAGAGAATTAGGTAAAAGCAGTGGTTTGACATTGATTGTATGTGGAAACAAGTACATAGCAGCCAAAGAAACAAGTATCTTTCTTACTTTACAAACATGGAATTACCTCCTGGAGTCACAGAGGTTTAGGTTAAAACCAGGATTTTGAAGTTGATTGCAACTCCAAGCAAGAGCATAGCTGAAAATGAAATTAGTATTTTGCTTAGTTTTCAAAACAGAAGAAACCACTGCATTGGCATAGCATTAAGTAAAGCAGTATTTTCACATTTATTGTGTGAAAGCAAGTGTATAGCAGCAAATGAAACAAGATTCTTACTAAGATTTCAAAAGTGAAGAAACTACTGTATTGGCATAGCATTAGGTAAAAACGGTGTTTAGACATTAATTGGAAATGAAATCATGTGTACAGCAGCCAAGGAAACAAATATCTTACTTACTTTACAAAGTGAAGAACCTCTTGTATTCACAGAGAATTAGGTTAAAAGCCAGATTTTGAATTTGACTGTAAGTCAAAACAAGTGCATAACTGCCACTGAAATGAGTATCTTGCTTAGTTTTCAAAATGAGAGAACTTCCTGCATTCAGACTGCATTTGAAAAAAAAACTGTTTATCTTTGATTCTAAGTGAAAACAAGTGCATAGAAGCCAAGGAAACTAGAATCTTGCCTAGTTTTCAAAACTGAAGGAACCATTTCATTGGCATAATATTAGATAAAAGAAGTGTTTTGACATTGATTGTGAGTGAAAGCAAGTGCATAGCAGGCAAACAAACAAGTATAATACCTACTTTCAAAATTCAAATATCTTCTGCATTCACAGAGTGTTACATGAAACTAGGGTTTTGAAGTTGATTGTAAGTGAAAACACGTTCATAGCAGCAAATAAAACAAGAAGCTTACTTATATTACAGAAGTGAAGAAACAAATGCATTGGCATTGCATTTGGTTAAAGTGGTGTTTTGTCTTTGGTTGTAAGTGAAAATGAGTGCATAGCGACCAAGGAAACAAGTATCTTACTTACTTTGGGAAAGAAAAAAGTCTCCTGTATTCACAGAGCATAATGTTAAAACCAGGATTTTGATGTTGATTGTAACTCAAAATAAGTACATAGCAGCCAATGAAATGAGTATCTTGTTTAGTTTGCAAACTGGAGAACCTATTGCATTCAGAGTCTGTTAGGTAAAATCAGTGTTTGCCTTTGATTCTAAGTGAAAACAAGTGCAAAACAGCCAAGGAAACAAGTATCCCATTTTCATTTCAAAACAGAACTTCCTGAATTCACAGAGCATTAGGTAAAACCAGTGTTTTAACCTTGAATATAAGTGAAAACTTGTACATATCACCAATGAAACAAGACCTTTCCTTCATTTTCAAAACTGAAACCCAACTTCATTCACATAGTTTTATGTCCACCAGCGTTTTCAATTTGATTGTAAGTCAAAACACGTGCATAGATGTCAATGAAAAAATTATCTGGCTTAGTTGTGAAAACTGAAAAATCACCTATATTCACATTGTGTTAGGTAAAAAACGTGTAAAAGTGTTTTGAATTTTAACGTAAGTAAAAACAAGGGCACTGCAGCCAAGGAAACAAGTATTTGGCTTAGTTTTCAAAACCAAAGAAACCACTGCATTGTCATAGCATTAGAAAAAGTTGTGTTTTGACATTGATTGTGAGTGAAAGCATATGTATAGCAGTGAAAGAAACAAGTATCTTACTTACCTTTCAAAATTGAAGTAACTCCTGCATTCACAGAGTGTAATGTGAAACCAGTGTTTTGACATTGATTGTAAGTGAAAACACATTCATAGCATCAAATGAAACAAGAGTTTTACTTAGATTTCAAGAGTGAAGAAACTACTGCAATGGCATAGCATTAGATAAATGTGGTGTTTTGCCATTGGTTGTAAGAGAAAACAAGTGCATAGCAGCCAAGGAAACAAGTATCTTTTTTACTTTACAGAAATGAAGAGCTTCCTGGATTCACAGTATTAGGGTGAAACCAGGATTTTGAAGTTGATTGTAACTGAAAACAAGTGCATAGCTGCCAATGAAGTATCTTGCTTAGTTTTCAAAACTGAAGAAACCACTGCATTGGCATAGCATTAGATAAAAGCAATGTGTTGACATTGTGAGAGAAAGTATGTGCATAGCAGCGTAAGAAACAAGTATCTCACTAACCTTTCAAAATTGAAGTAGAACTGGCATTCACAGAGTGTTAGGTAAAACCACTGTTTTGAAGTTGATTGTATGTAAAACACGTGAATAGCAGCAAATGAGACCAGAATTTTACTTTGATTTCATAAGTGAAGAAAATACTGCATTGGCATAGTAAAAGCAGTGTTTTGACATTGGTCTAAAGTGAAAACAAGTGCATAACAGCCAAGGAAATATTTATATTACTTACTTTATAAATGGGAAACACCTCCAGAGTTCACAGAGCATTGGGTAAATCCAGAATTATCACATTGGTTATAAGTGGAAACACGTGCATAGAAGCAACTGAAACAAGTGTCATTCTTAGTTTTCAAACCTAAAGAATCAACAGAGTTCAGAGAGGATTAGATAAAATCAGGGTTTTGAAATTGATTGTAAGTCAAACATGTGCATAGTCTCCAATGAAAAGAGTATATTGTGAATTATGGATTGTCTGGAGAGGCCAAGAAAGCGTGAGTGTAGGAGGGGGCACACTGCAAGCTCCCAGAGCAAGGCAGATTGTGGACGGGGTCCTGCCCGGCGGTCTGTGCTGTGCATGCATGGAGTGAGAAGCTTGGGACATCTATCTGGGCGGATAGGCGGCGTGGAACGAACGGTGGAAATTTGTGAGTTTTGAGGCTGCCGGTGGAGGTTGGCACAGGCGGCTGAGATCCGCAGTTAGGGAAAAAAAATAAAATTAAATAAAAGGGCCATTTGGAGCCGCAGGTGAGGCGAAAAAGTTATATTTTCTGGGGATCTGGCTGCCTGGAGCCCCTTGGAACTTGTGTGAACAGAGCAAACGAGCTAATCAGCACCCGGTGAACCGGAGGGGGGATTTTGGTCGGGAAACACAGCTGATTTCCCTAGCCACCCAGGGATAAGACCCGGGCCACTGCGGAGCCAGGAGGAAGGGACACTTCCCAAAAAAGGGAGGGTTCTGTTGGAAGACAGGGAAGGGTATTTTATATTTTTAGACAT
>JAKSZT010053944.1:111825-133154 GCA_026826555.1 Tolypeutes matacus | reverse complement strand
CCAATGAAACAAGATTCTTTCTTTATTTTCAAAACTGTAAAACAGACTGAACTGACAGAGGTTTAGGTAAATCACTGTTTTTAAGTTGATTGTAAGTGAAAACACATGCATAGCAGGAAATGAAACGATCTTACTTAGATTTCAAAAGTGAAGAACTATTGCATTGGCATAGCATTAGGCAAAAACGGTGTTTTGACATTGGTTATAAGTGAAAACGAGTGCAGAGTAGCCAAAGAAACAAGTATCTTACTTTCTTTCAAAAGTGAAGAACCTCCTGTATTCACAGTGCATTAGGTTAAAGTCATCATTTTGAAGTTGATTGTAACTCAAAACAAGTACATAGTTGCCAAAGAAATGAGTATCTTGCTTAGTTTACAAAACAGGAGAACCTCCTGCATTCAGACTTTCAGTGTTTTGACACTGATTGTAAGAAGTGTGCTCAGGCAATTGAACAAGCAAATTGTTAGTTTTCAAATTGAAGAACCTCCTTCATTCAAAGAGCATTAATGCAAAGAAGTGTTTTGATATTGAATCTAAATGAAAACAAGTGTGTAGCAGCCAATTAAAGAAATAAATTCCTTAGTCTTTAGAACTGTAGATATTACTGCATTCACAGAGTGTTTGGTATCACAACAGATTTTCCATTGACTGCAAGTGAAAACAAGTGTGTAGCATTCTTTTAAAGAAGTAAATTGCTTAGTTTTCCCAAATGAAGGTACTACTGCATTCCAAGAGCCTTAAGTAAACCACAGTTTTGTCATTGATTGTAAGTGAAAACAAGTGCATAGCTCCCAATGAAAAAGTAACTTGTTTTGTTTTCAAAACTGAAGAACCTACTGCATTCACAGAGCATTAGGTAAATCCAGTATTTTAACAATGACTGTAAGTGAAAACATGTATAGGAGGCAATTAAACAAACAACTATCTTAGTTTTCAAAACTGAAGTAATGTCTTCATTAACAGAACATTGGGTCAAAAACTGTTTTGAAATTGAATGTAAGTGAAAATAAGTGCATAGCAGCCAATTAAAGAAATAACTTCCTTAGTTTTCACAAATGAAGACTCTACTGCATTCCCAGTACGTTAGGTAAAGCCACGGTTTAAACATTGGCTGTAAGTTAAAATAAGTACATAGCAGCCAATTAAAGAAATAAAATGTTAAATTTTCACAACTGAAGAAACTACTGCATTCACAGAGCATTAGGTAAAACCAATATCTTGACATTTACTGTATGTGAAAACATGCATAGCAGGCAAATAAACAAGGAGTAGTTCAGTTTTCACAAGTGAAGAAACTACTACCTTCCAAGAGCATTAGGTTAGCCATTGGTTTGTTGTTGAGTGTAAGTGAACACAAGTTTAAAGCACCCAATGAAAAAGGAACTTGCTTAATTTTCAAAACTTGAAGAAACAACTGCATTCTAAGTGTATTAGGTAAAACCAGCATATTGACATTGTAATGAAAACAAGTGCATAGCAGTCAATAAGACAAGTAACTTACATTGTTTACAAAACTGAATGACCTACTCCATTCAGAGAGCATTTGGTAAACCAGTGTTTTGACATTGGTTGTAAGTGAAAACAAGTGCCATAGTAGCTGAATAATGAAGTAATTTGCTTAGTTTACAAAACTGAAAAACCTCCTATATTCCCAGAGCATTAGGTAAAATCAGGGATTTGACATTGCTTGTAAATGAAAACAAGTGCAAAGCACCCAATTAAGGAAATAACGTGCCTAATTTTCACAAGTGAAGAAACCCCAGAATTTTCAGAGGGTTAGATAAAACCACCATTTTGACAGTGATTTTAAGTGAAAAGAAGTGTGTAGCTGGCAATTAAAAGAATAACTAGCTTTGTTTACAAAAGTGAAGATCTACTTACATTCACAAAGTGTTAGGTAAATCCAGTGATTTTTTCATTGATTGTAAATGAGAAGAAATGAATAGTATCCTAATAAACAAGTACCTAGCTCAAGTTTTGAAAATTGAAGCACCTCCTTCATTCACAGATTGTTAATAAAACCAGGGTTTTGCATTGATTGTATGTGAAAACAAGTGCATAGTAGCCTATTAAACATGTAATTTTGTTAATATTTGAAAATGGAAAACCTCCTTCATTCACAGAGCATTAGTTAAAACCATGGTTTTGACATTAGTTGTAAGTGAAAACAAGTGCCTAATACCCCATGAAAGAGTAGCTTGCTTAGTTTTCACAACTGAAGAAACTACTGCATTCAAAGTTGTTAGGCAAAACCAGCATTTTGACTTTGATCATATGTGAAAACAAGAGCATAACAGCCAATTATACACGTAACTTGCATCGTTTTTAAAACTGAAAAACCTCCTGAATTCACGGAGCATTATGTAAAACCACTGTTTTGGCATTGTTTGCTAATTGAGAAAAAATACCTGCAAATAACAAAACTAAATTGCTTAGAATTCAAAACAGAAAAACATATTGCATTCACAGAGCATTGGGTAAAACCAGTGCTTTGACATTGATTGTAAGTGAAAAGAAGTGTGCAGCAGGCAATTAAATGAGAAACTCTTGCATTCACAGAGTGTTAGGTATCACAACTGATAAGATATTGACTATAAGTGAAAACAAGTATGTAGCATTCAAGTAAAGAAGTAAAATGCTTAGTTTTCCCAACTGAATAAACTAATGCAGTACAAGAGCATTAGGTAAACCATTGTTTTGTTATTGATTGTAAGTTAAAACAAGTGCATAGCACCCAAAGAAAAAGTAACTTGATTCGTTTTCACAACTTGAAGAAACAGCTGCATTCTCAGTGTATTAGGTAAAACCAGCATATTGACATTGTAAGTGAAATCTAGTGCATTGCAGCCAATTACACAAGTAAAATGCTTATTATTCAGAACTGAAGAACCTACTGCATTCACTGGACATTAGGTAAAACCAGAGTTTTGACAATGATTTTAAGTGAAACCAAGTGGTGCCATAACAACCAAATAAAGAAGTAATTTGCTTAGTTTTCAAAATTGAAGTCCCTTCTACATTCAGAGTGTTAGGTAAAACCAGTGTTTTGATTTTTATTGTATGTGAAAACAAGTGAATAGTATCCTTTTAAACAAGTACCTTCCTGAATGTTTGAAAACTGAAGAACCTGTTTCATTCACAGTGTGTTAAGTAAAACCAGGGTTTTGACATTGTTTGCAAGTGAAAACAAGTGCATAGCAGCAAATTAAACTAATTGCTTGCAATTCAAATCTAAAGAAACTCATGCCTTCATAGAGCATTACATAAAACCAGTGGGTTTTTAAAAATTAATAAATTAATTTTTTTATATTTTAAAAGATGTTTAAATTACATAAATGTTACACAAATATTACAAGGATTCCCATGATTCCTAACTTCCACACCTCCCATAACATCCCAATTAAACATCTTTAATTAGTGTGACACATCACATGCAATGGATATATGCATCCTGGGGCTTTGCCATTAAGCAAGGACCATAGTTCCCATTGTAGACCACACTCTCCCCCCCCCACAGTTCTGCATGTTATATGCTGATGTAAAATGGCTTATATCTGTCATTGTAATATCACTCAGGATAATTCCCAAGTCATGAAAAAGGGCCTGTATTACAACTGCCTTTCACTTCCCTGCCCCAAAAATGTCCAGTGGTCACAGGCTCCACCTCACTGTTGTAATTTCTTCCACAGCTTGAATCACAGTATGTCTACTACAGAATACCAGTGAGTCCAGTCTAGTCCATAGCTCTTCCCCCAATCCTGAGGAGTTTGGGATGGATATGTTCACTTCACCTCCAAGTGAGTGGGGGCCTATATCCCATGGATACAAATGATGGGGTTATCCTTTCTGCAGCTGCAGACTCTCCATTCACTGGGATAGCCATTGTCCATCATCATCTCCTCACCAGGGGACTTGGGTGAGTCCATTGAGCTGTAGAGAAGGAGTTGCAGCTCCACTAATATTCCAAACACAGCTGTCACATGGGAAAGCCAAAGGCTCCAAGCTCTGGAAGTACACCTACAAACTCCAGCATCACATATAGGTTTGAAAAGAAGGGAATGAAGGACCAAGTGCAGGGAGGAATTATTTGAGTCCAACTCTGTCACTCTCAGGAGCACAGAATTCTAAGTATAGCCCATCAATGAGGCATCAATCTCTGGAGCTATTCCCACTTATATAGGACCTGTGTGTCTCCAGAGCCCCCAGGAGGCCCTCTGTTGGGGTGATATCCACTTTGGTGTTCTATAAGATCCTACTAAGGTGCGCATAAGCATTACATTGGGATGACCTCCTGACTCTCTTTAAAGTCTCTTAGCCACATGAACTCATTTGTCTTTACATTTCCCCTTTTATACAAGGTCTTTTTCCAGTGGTATTGCCAATTGCCACATGGTGTTAATCCCTTATTGCTAGAGAGGCTTATCCCTGGGAGTCATTTCCCATGCTGGGGGGAAGGTAATGCTTTCATATACTGAGTTTGGCTTATAGAGAGGCCACATTTGAGAAACAAGGAGGCTCTCAGGTGGCAACCCTTAGGCACCCCATAACAGTAGGCTAAGTTTCAACTACAAGAGTCATAAGGTTAGTCATCAATAACAAGAACCCATTAGTGGATCATCCTCCTTTGACAGACACTGCCAATTCTCTCAGGGGACTATTGCTGATCCCTTGGAGAATGTGGCACAGCTCTCCAGGCAGGGAATTCAGTATTCCCTCATTTATTTAGTAATTGTCCACCCAGTGTAACCATGCCCTACCCCATGATCATTTGGACAATTTTATATATTTTTCATGTATATTCAGATGAACTTCCTCCCATGAATGCCCCATCCCATATGCCCCCCACCAATGATCCTCTATAGCCCCGGTTGTAACTCTTCTGTGATCTAAACATTCCTTGAAGATGAAGCCCATATAATAACAAAATATAATTAATAGGAAAATGAAACAATAATGGCAAGCTTAAATGTAAGAGGTAAAATACATGGAAACTCAGAAAAAAACTAAAAATAAAATATAGTTAAAGGATTGGAACATTCAAAAAATGAGAATAAATGAAAAAATTTTATAAATTATATTTTTTCCTATTTTATCACTGCATTATCGGGTGTCCACATTGTACCATGGCACCTTCCCCCTCTCACTCCTGAGTGTCTCCCAAATTTTCATTTAATTTTCAAAGATGTTTTAGGTCACAGCAAAGACACACAGACTACTAGAGACTCTCATATACCCAACCTCTTCCCTCTTTCCGCATCCCATTTTAAAACTTTTTTATGTGGATGGTAGCAATGTTATAACTCTTATATAGAGAGTGAAACACAGCTTTTAAACACTGTCAATGGTTTACAGAATAGTTTACAATTTAGACAGTGCAGTTTAATACTTATTGATGATATTTGCCATGACCTGTCCATTACTGTAAGGTAATGAAAAACATTTCCCCTGACCACTAAATACCCCATTTGATCTTTTCTGTTCCTTCCTCCCCATCCCTCCAGTGTGCATGACACCCCCTGTCTTGAATCTTTGGATGACAAGATTCATAGTTATATGCAACAAGAGGTCTTGACATGCTGATTATCCATCTTTGTTAAGATCCAACTTTGTTCCTAAGAGACACCCACCTGTCTGTTTCTGGGTAAATCGGTCCTCCCAAAGATGGGGTTCCAACTCCTTCCCACTCACCATGTGGGTCTCCACTCCCTGACACAACATATTATGGCAGAATGAATATTCACATATTCCCCAGAAGCCTACTCCAGATGTGCCCTGTCTTGGATGCCCCCCAACCTACACTTTATCCCAGTGACACTACATTGTCATATTGTCATGACCATTCCCACTCCTGCAATTTCAACCTCATACCCATAAATCCAATGTTCACCTACTCCCTCAACATCTCTCCCCCCCAGTGCCCTGTGTATTCTAACCCACCCTTCCTAATCTACCCACCTGTCAACCCTGCACCAACAAACCCAGTAATATCACTACACACCTGTCCTATCCTTCAATATGCAACTATACTCTATCACTTTACCATAAATTATGTCCATATGGGTGATGGCTCACAACCTTCTCTTCTCTTTCTCTCCCTTGTTAACCTATCTTTCAGACAATGGTTCTCAGAGACTGTTCACTTTCCTCACTTCAAATCAGTGAGGTCATATACAGTTCATCATTCAATGCCTGGCTTGCTTCACTCAACATAAGTTATTCAAGATTCATCCATGTTATTCCATGTGTTAGCACTTTATTCCTTCTTACAGCTGAGTAATATCCCATTGTATGTACATACCACATTTTGTTTATCAATTCATCTGTGGCTGGGAACCAGAACTGATTCCAACTTTTGGCAATTGTGAACAATGCCATTACGAACATTGGGCTGCATATATCCATTCATGTCTTTGCTTTTAATTCTTCTGAGTATATACCCAGCAGTGGAATCACTGGATCATATGGAAGATCTATTGTTAGTTTTATAAGGAACCACCAAACTGTCCTCCACAGTGGGTGGACCATTCCACGATCCCAAAAGCAGTGAATGATGGTTCCTATTCCTCCACATCCTCTCCAACACTTATAGTCAGCTTTTTTATAGCTGCCATTCTGATAGGAGTAAGATGGTATCTCATTGTAGTTTTGATTTGCATTTCCCTAATAGAAAGAGTTATTGAGCATTTTTTCCTGTGCTTTTTGGCCATTTGTATTTATTCCTTAGAGAAGTGTCTTTTCAGGTCACTTGCTCATTTTTTAAGTGGGTTGTTTGTCTTTTTATTTTCGAGGTGTAGGATTTCTTTATATATGCAGCATATTAGGCTCCTAACAGATTTATAGTTGCCAAATGTTTACTCCCATTGGGTAGACTGTATTTTTATTTTCTTCATACTGTCCTTTCAGGTGAAGAAGATTTTAATTTTGAGGAGATCCTATTTATCTATTTTTTCTTATGCTGCTCATGCTTTGGGTGTGAAATTCATGAAAACATTTCCTATTACAAGGTCCTGTAGACCTTGTACAAGGTCCTCTTATGACATATTGTAATTTTTTAGAATGTATTGGAAATAAAACCAAACTCATTCTTACAAAGAAACAGAATCCACATATACACAAATGAAAACCCAGGAACTCAGGGTACAAATAATTCCCTGACTCCAAATTTCTTCTATGGCTTATTAAGGACCTTGCCAACACATAGAAAAGAAAAAGGGATTTATAGTGTACACAAGGTGACAAGAGTGACTCAAATATTTACAAGATATTATGGTGGTGAACAATGGTTCATAAAAGACAAGTACCTAATCCATAAAGCAGAGTGCACCACCCTCCATTCTATGCATGAATGATTAAAGGCTCTGACAGTGAAGAAACACAAAAGGAAGACCACTTTAGAGAAATAGGTAATTCCAAAATTTCTAATTTGTCTCTCAGAAACCTCTTTCTTTAATATATATTTTTAGTGAAACATATCAGTCTTATATGAACATATATAAACTTGAAGTCTAGAGCAGAAAACATGACCTTAGAAAATAAAGGGGCATAACACCTTACAGTGGTCCCATACCCAGATACACATCTCAATCAGAAACTTGAATTGTGATTCAGTTTTAATAATTGGCCAGAGCATTTCTGAAACCCCACTAATAACTATTATCCTTAGCTCTACTTGGGTGTATGATTCCTGACTCCACGATTTTAAAACAGATCTGTTTTATTAGAGACATATTTAACCAATATCTTCTTTATCCAATTCTATTTCTTTGTAAGAATTAGTTTGATTTTATTTCCAATGCTTTCTAAAAAAATTCACTGTGTCTTAAAAGTAGTTGTTTAAATACGGATACCTGCATCACAATCCCTCTGCACTCAAGAACAGCCCAATGATGCACAGAAAATCAGGATTGGTTTCCTTGAAACAAAATCTGCAGCCTTCTAAACATTCAGTGTACAATGCTGAAATCATGAAATGATCTCAGAATTTTCGATTTACCTACACTTCTTTTTAAAATTAACATTTCTTTCAATCTTATAAATGTTCCTGTTCATAGTTTTAAAATAAAGACCTTTTCAACAGCTTCTAAAAAGTCATTCATTAATTACTTTGTCCACATGAGGTAGAATGGGATCACATAGCAATAAATCTGACACAGAAAAAAATGTGTTCAAGGACATCCAGAAAACACCTATGTATGTCAGTATAAACAAATGGAATGAGAGGTGATTAATTTCTTCTTTATTCTTCTGGATTTTCTTTATTTATTATATTTATTATAGAGCTATTGAAAAGATATAATAATGAATGAAAAGATGAATGCACACCACTGGGAATATACCAAGGACCTGCCAACTTCCCTACATTATCCTCCAAGGTCTTTATGGTTTTGTCTCTTATATTTAGATCTTTGATCCATTTGAGTTGATTTTTGTATAAGGTGTGAGATGGTATTCCTCTTTCTCTTTTGGAGAACAAGTAATGTTCTACAAGCATTACTTGTTAAAGAGGCAGTTCTATCCCATCTGAGTGGTCTTGGTGGCCTTGTCGAATATCAGATGACTGTATATGAGAGGATCTATACCAGAACTCTCAATTCAGTGCCATTGGTCAGTTTGTCTATCCTTGTGTCAATACCATGCAGTTTTGAGTACTGTCGCTTTGTAGTATGTTTTAAAGTCAGGTAGTGTGATACCCCCAACATCTTTTTCTTTTTCAATATGTCTTTGGTGGTTCAGGGCCTCTTAGTTCCAAATATATTTTGTAGTTAGTTTTTCCAGTTCCTTAAAAAATACAGAGCTGATTTTTATAGGGATTGCATTAAATCTGTAGATTAGTTTCGGTAAGATAGACATTTTGATAATGTTTAGTCTTCCTGTCCATGAACAGGGAATATTCTTCCATTTATTTAAGTCTCCTTTGATTTCCTTTAACAGTGTTGTATAGTTTTCTGTATATAAGTCCTTTAAATCTTAAGTTAAATTTATTCCTAGTCATTTGATTCTTTTAGTTAATATTGTAAACTGTATTTTTTTCTTGATTTCCTTCTCAGATTGCTCGTTATTGGTGTACAGAAATGTTACTGATTTTTGAACATTGATCTTATATCCTGCAACATTACTGAACTCCTTTATCAGTTCTAGAAGCTTTGTTTTAGATTTCTCAGGGCTTTCTATGTATCGGATCATGTCATCTGCAAATAATGAAAATTTTACTTCTTCTTTTCCAATTTGGACGTCTTTTATACATTTTTCTTGCCTCAGTGCTCAAGCAAGTACTTCTAAGACAATGTTAAATAGGAGTGGTGATAGTGGGTATCCTTGTCTTGTTCCCAATCTCAAAGGAAAGCTTTTAGGATTTAAACATTGGAGATGATGTTAGCTTTGGGTTTTTCATATATGCCCTTTATCATATTCAGAAAGTTTTCTTCTATTCCTATCTTTTGCACTGCTTTTATCAGGAAGGGTGCTGTATTTTGTGGAATGCTTTTTCTGCATCTATAGAGATGATCATATGATTTTTTTCTTTCAATCTGTTTATGTGGTATATTACATTGATTGATTTTCTTATATTGAACCATCCTTGCATACCCAGGATGAAACCCACTTGGTCATGGTGTATAATCTTTTTGATATGTTGTTGAATGCGAGTAGCAAGTATTTTGTTGAGGATTTTAGCATCTAGGTTCATTAGAGAAATTGGCCTGTAATTTTCATTTCTTGTGTTATCTTTGGTTTTGGTATTAAGGTAATATTGGCATCATAGAATGAGTTAACAAATATTCATCCTACTTCTAATTTTTGGAAGTGCTTTAAGCAGGATTGTTGTAGCTCTTTCCAGAATGCTTGGCAGAATTCAGCTGTGAAGCCATCTGGTTCTAGGCTCTTTTTAGTTGGGAGGTTTTTGATGACTGCATCTATCGCTTTACTTGTAATTGGACTGTTGAGTTAATCAATTTCTTCTTTAATCAGTGTAAGCTGTTTGTGAGTTTCTAGAAATTTGTTCATTTCCTCTAAATTATCATTTTTGTTGGCATATAATTTTTCAAAGTATCCTCTTTTGATGTTCTTTATTTCTGTGGGTTCACTAGTGATATCTCCTTGCTCATTCCTTAGGTTATGTGTTTGCATCTGCACACTTTTTTTTGTTATTCTTGCTAAGGGCTTTTCAATTTTATTGATCTTCTCCAAGAAACAGCTTTTGGTTTTGCTTATTTTTTCTAGTGCTTTCTTAGTCTCTATTTCATTTAGTTCTGCTCTAATCTTTGCTATTTCCTTCTTTCTACTTCCTTTAGGTTTAGTTTGTTGTTTCTTTTTTTCAATTCCTCATAGTTTGTAGTTAGGTCTTCAATTTTGGCTTTTTCTTCTTTTTTAATATATGTATTTATGGCTATAAACTTGCCTATCAGGACAGTTTTAGCTGCGTCGCATACATTTTTATTTGTTTTGTTGTCATTTTCACTAGTTTCAAGATAGTTATTTATTTCTTTTGAGATTTCCTCTTCAACCCTCTGTTTGTCTAAAAGTGTGTTGTTTAACTTCCATATCTTTGTGACTAATCTGTTTCTCTGGCTCTTAGTGACTTCCAATTTCATTCCATTGTGGTCAGAGAAACTACTTTGTATAATCTCAATCTTTCTGAAATAATTGAGATTTGTTCTGTGGCTTAGCATATGGTCTATCTTGGAGTATGATCCCTGTGCACTTGAGAAGAATGTAAATCCTGCTGTATTTGGGTGTAGTGTTCTGTATGGGTCTATTAGATCCATATCCTCTAATGTATTGTTCAGTGTCTTTGTTTCTTTATTGATACTCTGTCTAGATGTTCTGTCTAATGGTGATAATGGTGTATTAAATTCCCTCACTATAATTGTTGAGGAATTTATTTCTCCACATAGTTTTTCCAGGGTTTCACTCATGTATTTTGAGGCACCCTAATTAGGTGCATAAATGTTTATGATTTTTCTCTGTTCTTGAGAGATTACCCCTTTTATCAATTTATAGTGTCCATCTTTTTCTCTTACAATAGTTTTGCATTTAAAGTCTATTTTGTCTGATATTAGAGTAGCTACTTCTGCCTTTCTTTTTGGCTATTGTTTGTTTGTAAAAATGTTTTCCATCCATTCACTTTCAGCCTTCTTGAATCCCTAAGTCGAAGTTGGGTTTCTTGTAGACAGGATATAGATGGATTATATTTCCTTATCCATTCTGCCAATTGGTTTCTCTTGAGTGGTGAATTTAATCCATTAACATTCACTCTTAAAACTCGCAATGAATTTCTTACTTCAGCAATATTTTCCTTGGGTAAATGTACATCATATACTGTTTTTGTTTCAGTTTTTGTCTTTTTAGTTGTTTTTAAACTCTCCTCCATCTCTCTCTCCCTTGTTTTTTCCATTCAACTTGTAGAACTTCCTTTGGTATTTCTTGAATTGCAAGTTTCTTATTAGCATTCTCTCTTAATTTCTGTTTATCTGTGAATACTTTGAACTCTCCCTCATTTTTGAATGCCAGTTTTGCTGGATAGAGAATTATTTGCCGGAAGTTATTTCTTTTAATAATTTGACTGTGTCATACCGCTGTCTTCTTGAGATATCAGCACTTAATCTTATTGTGCTTCCCATGTATATGATGGTTCTCTTTTCTCTTGATGCCTTGAGTATTTTCTCTTTGTCTTGAGCATTGGACATTTTGACAAGTATATGTCTTGGAGTTGGCCTGTTGAGATTTGTACTTTTTGGGGTGTAATGTGCTTCCTGAACTTGTACATCCATCTCTCTCAATAAGGTTGGGAAATTTCCAGCCATTATTTCCTTCAACATTACTTCTGTTTCCTTTTCTTTCTCTTCTCCTCTGGAATGCCTATATTGCATATGTTTGTGCACTTTGTGTTGTAGGTTAAATCCCTGAGTCCATGCTGGATATTTTCTATATTTTTATCTATCTGTTCTACTATATGTTTTATTTCAAATGTATTTTCTTTCACATCACTACTTCTTTCTTCTGCCTGTTCTAATCTGCGGTTATGAGAATCCAGCATCTTTTTAATTTCTTGCATTGTGCCATTGATTAGCATCATATCCATTATCATTTAATGTATATGTACAATTACTTTAGTATGTTCTCCCTGTGTCTTCTTAATATCCTTAATCTCTTCCTTCACTTCATTAAGTTGGTCCATAATATTTGTTTGGAAATATTTGATTAGTTGTTCAGTGTTCTGCATCTCTTCCGGGTTTTTAGTTTGTTCATTGGACTGGTCCACGTCTTCCTGTTTCTCAATGTGGTTTGGAATTTTTTGTTGTCCTCTAGTCATCATTTCATCTTGATGGATTTATTCAGTTGATTCACTTCTCTCTCTGCTATAGGGTTTTATCTATCTGGTGGATCTGTGTGTCTATTAAGTGTCCTCTTTGACACTTTTTCTTCTTATTTTACTTCCTTTCTTCTTTCTATGTTCCCTTGAAGGCAAAAGATTAAAGTCAGAGGAATCAAAAGATGTGAGAAATGAACAAGGAAAATAGTAACATTGATAAAAGTTAGAAGAGGGGTCATATAAGACAATAAAATGAATATTTAACTCATGTAGGCCATGTACAGTAATAGAGAAAAAAAGTGGAGTGCCTACAATGCACTGGGAAACCAAATATAGGAAAATATATATAATGATTTAGAAAGCTAGAATATTGAGAAAGGAGAGAAAGAGTAAAGAAAGGGCTGAAAGGAAAGTTAATATTAATTTAAAAATGAAGAAAACAGAATAGATAGAATAAAAATTAAAACCCTTGAAGTTGTGGGCTAATGAAAAAACGTGGTATGTAAGAACTGCAACAGAAAGCAAAAGGCAGAATGCTGAAGGAAGGAAAAGAGATAGCATTGGAAGACAAAATCAATAAAGACAGAGAATTGAAAATCACTGAAGAAGCACAGCAAAGAGAGAAGCTAACAGCAAGAATCTCTCCTGAGTAATCTGTACCATCCAGCTCACACCACAGTGATGTCCCCAAGGTTCCTGCACTGTGTGCCCCCAGCACAGACCACTGGGCAGGATTCTGCCCCCAAACAGCCATCCTCTGAGAAGGAGTCCGCAAGTTCCCTCCTAAACTGTGCCATCTGCCTTCAAAAACCAGTGTTTGGACATTGATAGTAAATGAAAACCAGTGTGTAATAGGCAAATAAACAAGCAACTTGCTTAGTTTTCAAAATTGAAAAACTCCTTCATTCATAGAGCATTAATTCAAAGAAGTGTTTTGATATTGAATGTAAGTGAATACAATGGCATTGAAGCCAATTAAAAAAAAACTTCCTTAGTTTTCACAAATGAAGGAACTACTGCATTCTCAGAATGTTATGAAAAAACATGGTTTTGACATTTGTTTTAAGTTAAAACAAGTGCAGAGCAGCCAATTAAAGAAATAACATGCCTTCTTTTCACAACTGACAAAACTACAGCATTTACAGAGTGTTAGGGTTCACAAGGGATTTGTCACTGTTTGTAAGAGAAAATAAGTGCATAGCTTTCATTTAAAGAAGTAAATTGCTTAGTTTTCCCAACTGAAGAAACTACTGTATTCCGAGAGTATTAGGCAAACCATTGTTTTGTAATTGATTGTAAGTGAAAACCAGTGCATAGTACTCAATGAAAAAGTAACTTGCTTTGTTTACACAACTTGAAGGAACAACTGCATTCTGAGAATATTAGGTAAAACCAGCATATTGACATTGTAAGTGAAAACAAGAGCAAAGCAGCCAATTAAACAAGTAATTTTCTTAGTTTTCAAAACTGTAGAACTTACTGGATTCAGAGAGTATTACACAAAACCAATGTCTTGACACTGATTTTAAGTGAAAACAAGTGCCATAGCAGAAAATAAAGAAGTAATTTGTTTAGATTTCAAAACTGAAGGACAACCTACATTCACAGAGTGTTAGGTAAAACCAGAGTTTTGATATATATTGTATACGAAACAAGTGCATAGCAGCCAATCAAAGAAGGACTTGCTTGGTTTTCACAAGTGAAGAAAAGACTGCATTCTTATAATTCACCTCTGCTTTGACACTGATTGTACTTGAAAAGAAGAGAGAGCAGGCAATTAAACAAGTAACTTGCTTAGTTTCCAAAACTATAGAATCACTTACATTCACAAAGCTTTATTTTAAACTAGTGTTTTTTCATTGATTATAAATGAGAACAAGTGAATAGTGTCCTATTAACAAGTAACATGCTTAAGTTTGAAAATTGAAGAACCTCCTTCATTCTCAAGTGTTAGTTAAAACCAGGGTTTTGACATAGGTTGTAAGTGAAAACAAGTGCATAGAAGCAAATTAGACCACTTAATTGGAATTCAGAATTGAAGAACCTCGTGATTTCACAGAGAAATAGTTAAACCAGTGTTTTGACATTAATTATAAGTGAAAACAATTGCATTGCAGCCAATTAAACAATTAACTTGGTTAGTTTTCAAAAGGAAAGAACCTCTGGCAATCACAGTTCATTAGGTCAAACCAGTGTTTTGACTTTGATTGTAAGTACAACCAGTGCTATTGCAGTTAAATAAAGAAGTAATTTGCTTAGTTTTCTAAATTGAAGAACTTCCTAGGAGCACAGAGTCTTAAATAAAACCAGTGTTTTGATATTTTTTGTATGTGAAAACAAGTGCATAGCAGCCATTTAAGCAAAGACTTGTTTGGTTTTCAGACCTGAAGAAACTACTGTATTCACAGAGTTTTAGGTATTACAATTGATTTGCCAATGACTGTATGAATACAAGTGTATAACAGTCATTATAAGAAGTAAATTTCTTAGTTTTCCCAACTGAAGAAAATACTTCATTCCAAAAGCGTTAGGTAAACCAAAGTTTCATCATTGATTGTAAGCAAAAACAAGTAAAAAGGAGCCAATTAAGGAAGTAAGGTACTTAGGTTTCACAACTAAATAAACTCCTGTATTTACAGAGTGTTAGGTAAATCCAACATTTTGACATTGTAAGTGAAAACGTGAATAGTATCCTATTAAACAAACACCATCCTTAATTCTTGAAAACTGAAGAACGTTGCTCATTCCCAGAGCATTAGGGAAAACATGTTTTTGAGATTTGTGGTCACTGAAAACAAGTGCACAGCACAGAATGGAGAAGTAACTTGCTTAGTTTTCACAATGAAGAAAATACTGCATTTGCAAGTATTAGGTAAAACCAGCATTTTACACTGATTTTAAGTGAAAACAAGTGCAAACTAGGCAATTATACAAGTAACTTGCTAAGTTTTCAGAAAAGAAGGACCTCTTGCCTTCATAGAGTATCAGGTAAAACTACTGTTTTGTCATTGTTTGTAAGTGAAGCGGTGCCTTAGCATCAAAATAAAGAAGCAATCTGATTAGTTTTCAAAACTGAAGGACTTCCTACCTTCACAGAACATTAGGTAAGGCCACTGATTTGAAATTAATTGTAAGTGAGAGTAAATAGCAGCAAATAATACAAGTAAATTGCTTAGAATTCAAAACAGAATAACCTACTGCATTCACTGAGCATTAGGTAAAATCAGTGATTTGAAACTGTTTATAAGTGGAAATAATTGTGCAGCAGGCAATTAAATAAGTAACTTGCATAGTTATTCAAACTGAATAACCACTTACATTCACAAAGTATTAGGTAAAACTGTGTTTATTCATCGATTGTGAGATCAAATGCAAAGCAGCAAATTAAGGAAGTAATGTGTCTTGTTTTCACAACTGAAGAAAATTTTGCATTCACAGTGTTAGGTTAAACCACATTTTTAAATTTGATTACAAATGAAAAGAACTGTGTAGCAGTCAAATAAATGAGTAACTGACTTAGTTTTAAAACCTGAGGAGCCACTTACATTCACAAATGTAAATCCAGTGTATTTTCATTTATTGTAAGTGAGCAGATGTGAATAGCATCCTATTAAACAAGTACCTTGTTTAATTTTGAAAATTGAAGCACCTCCTAATTCACAGTGTGTTACATAAAACCATGGTTATGACACTGGTTGTAACTGAAAACAAGTGCAGAGCAGGAGATTAAACTGCTTGCTTGGAATTCAAACTTGAAGAATCTCATGCATTCACAGAGCATTAGGTACAACCAGTGTTTTGACTTTGGTTGTAAGTGAAAAGAAGTGCATAACAGGAAATTGAGCTACTTGCTTGGAATTCAAACTTGAAGAACCTCCTTCTTTCAGAGAGCATGAGGTAAAACAAGAGTTTTGATATTGAATGTAAGTGAAAACAAGTGTTTAGCAGTCAATTAAATAAATTCCTTAGTTTTCCCAACTGCAGAAACCACTACAATCTAAGAGTGTTAGGTAATCCATTGTTTTGTAATTGATTGTAAATGAAAACAAGTGGATAGCACCCAATGAACAAGTAACTTACTTAGATTTCACAACTTGAAGAAACAACTATATTCTCAGTGTAATAGATAAAACCATCATATTGACTTGTCAGTGAAAACAAGTGCATAACAGCCAATTAAACAAGTAATTTGCTTAGTTTTCAAAACTGAAGAAAGTACTGCATTCACATAGCATTTGATAAAACCAGTGTATTGACATTGATTGTAATTGAAAATAAGTGCCATAGAAGCCAAAAAAGAAGTAATTTGCTTAGTTTTCAAACCTGAAGAACCTCTTACATTAACAGAGTGTAAGGTAAAACCAGTGTTTTGATATTTTTTATAAGTGAAAACAAGTGCTTTGTAGCCAATTAAACAAGGATTTGTTTGGTTTTCACAAGTGAAGAAATTCCTGCATTCAGAGACTCTTATATATCACCACTGATTTGACTGGGGTAAGTGAAAAGAAGTGGGAAGCAGACAATTAATTGGATAAATTCCTTTGTTTTCAAAACTGAAGTACAACTTACATTCACAAAGCATTAGGTAAAATCAGTGTTTTTTCATTGATTGTAAGGGAGAAGAGTCTGTGTTTTTTCATTGATTGTAAGGGAGAAGAATTGAAGGGTATTCTATTAAACACGTACTTTGCTTAATTTTTTCAAATTGAAGAACCTCCTTCATTCACAGAGGCTTAGGTAAAACCAGAGTTTTTACATTGATTGTAAGTGAAAACAAGTGAATAGAATCCTATTAAACAAGTTCTTTCCTTAATTTCTGAAAACAGGATAACCTTCTTCATTCACAGAGCGTTAGGTAAAACCAGGGTTTTGACATGAATTTAAGTGAAAAAAAGTGCATTTCACTAAAAGAAAGAGTAACTTGTTTAGTTTTCACAACTGAAGAAACTACTGTATTCAAAAGTCTTAGGTAAAACCAGAATTTTGACATTGATTGTAAGCGATGATAAGTACATAACAACCAACCAAGTAACATGCTTTGTTTTCAAACCTGAAGGACCTCCTGCACTCATAGAGTGTTAGGTAAAACCCTGATTTGGCATTGATTTTAAGTGAGAATAAACATCAGCAAATAACACAAGTAACACTTAGAATTCAAAACAGAAAAACCTACTGCATTCACAGAGCATTAGGTAAAATGTGTCATTTCACATTGATTGTAAGTGAAAAGAAATGTTCAGCAAGCATTTAAATGAATGACTTGCATAGTTTTCCAAACCAAAGAAACACATACATTCGCAGAGCATTGGGTAAAAGCAGTGTTTTTTTTTTCAGTTTGTGAGAACAAGTGCAAAGTAGACAATTAAGGAAGTAACATGCCTAGTTTACACAACTGAATAAACACGTGCATTCAAAGAGCTTTAGGTAAAACCACTATTTTGACATTGGCTGCACATAAAAATAAATATGTAGCAGGCAATTAAATGGTAACTTCCTTAGTTTTCAAAACTGAAGAATCACTTACATTCTAAACATAAAAAGCAGTCTTATTTCACTGATTAAAAGTGAGAAGAATTGAATAGTATCCTATTAAACAAGTACCTTGCTTAATTTTTGAAAAATGAAAAACCTCCTTCATTCACAGTGTTAGGTAGAACCAGGGTTTTACATTCGTTGTAAGTGAAAACAAGTGTATAGCAGCAAATTAAACTCCTTCAAAGGATTTCAAAACTGAAGTACCTCCTACATTCACAGTGTTATGTAAAACCAGTGTTTTGATATTTATTGTGTGTGAAAACAAATGCATAGCAGCCAATTAAACAATGTTTTGCTTAGATTTCACAAGTGAAGAAATGACTGCATTCACAGAATCTTAAATATCACCACTGCCTTGACATTGATTGTAAGTGTAAAAAAGTGTGAAGCAGGCAAATAAGTGAGTAACTGGCTTAGTTTTCAAAACTGAAGATCCACTTGCATTCACAAATCATTAGGTAAAACAAGTGTTTTGTCATTGATTGTAAGTGAGAACAATTACAAAGCAGCCAATGAAGGAAGTAACATGCCCAGCATTCACAACAGAAGAAACTCCTGAATTTACAAATGGTTAGATAAAACCACCATTTTGACATTTTTCATAGGTGAAAACAAGTGAATAGTTTCCTAATAAGCAAATACCTTTCTAATTTTTGAAAACTGCTGAACCTCCTTCATTCACGGAGAATTAGGTAAAACTTGGGTTTTGACATTTGTTGCAAGTGAAAATAAGTGCATTGCACCAAATGAAAATGTAACTTGATTCATTTCACAATGGAAAAAATTACTGAATTCACAAGTATTAGATAAAACCAGAATTTTGACATTGACTGTAAGTGAAATCAAGTGTGTAACAGCCAATTATACAAGTAACTTGTTTATTTTTCTAAACTGAAGAACCTCCTTCATTCAGAGAGTATTAGGTCAATATAGTGTTTGATTTTATTTTATTTTTTTAATTTTTTTATTTTTTTTTATTATGGGTAAAAATCAAAATTCTCACAATACATACAAACATTTGTAAAATGATATATAAATATATATGCATATATGTGTATTTGCTTACAAAAATGTTATTTTATATATATATATATACATATATTTTAAGAGGTGCTTAGATTACCTAAAATATTATACGGAACCCACTCGGATTCCCATGTTGCCCACCTCCCACACCTCCCACCACATCCAACACAAACATCTCCCATAGTGTGGCCCACCAACCTCAATGAACTTACACCTCCTGGAGCCTTGCCACCAACCATAGACCACAGTTCACACTGTAGACCACTCTCTCTCCCACTCAGTTCTGAGTGGTGTGTGCTGATTTAAAATGGCCTACATCCATTGCCACAACAGTACTCAGAAATTATAGTGTTTGATTTTGAATGTAAGTGAAAACAAGTGCATAGCAGCCAATTAAAGAAATAACTTCCTTAGTTTTCACAAATGAAGTAACTACTGCATTCCCAGAACATTAAGTAAAACCATGATTTTGACATTTGTTTTAAGTTAAAACAAGTGAATAGCAGCCAATTAAACAAATAATGTGCTTAATTTCCAAAACTGAAGAAACTACTGCATTCAAAGAGTATTAGATATCGCAATGGATTTATCATTGTCTGTAAGTGAAAATAAGTGCATTGCATTCATTTTAAGAAATAAATCGCTTAGTTTTCCAATTGAAGAATCTACTTCATTCCAAGACTATTAGGTAAACCAATGTTTTGTCATTCATTGTAGGAGTAAACAAGTGCATAGCACCCAATGAAAAAGTAACTTGCTTAGTTTTCACAACTTGAAGAAACAAATGCATTCTCAGCATATTAGGTTTAACCAGCATATAGACATTGTAAGTGAAAACAAGTGCATAGCAGCCAATTAAACAAGGAACTTTCCTAGTTTTCAAAACTGAAGATTCTACTGTTTTCACAGAGCATTTGATAAAACCAGTGTTTTGACATTGATTGTTAATGAAAACAAGTGCATAGCAGCCAAATAAACAGGTAAGCTGCTTAGTTTTGAAAACTGAAGAACCTTATACATTCAGAGAGCATTAGGTAAAACTGGAGGTTTTTCATTGATTGTATTGAAAACAATTTCAAAGCATTTAATTAAGGAAATAACGTGCCTAGTTTTCAAAAGTGAAGAAATGACTGCATTCTCAGAGTATTAGGGCAATCCACTATTTTGACTTTTATTGTAAGTGAAAACAAGTGAATAGCATCCTATTAAACAAGTATCTTGCTTAATTTTTGAAAAATAAAGAACCACCTTCAATCACAGAGCATTAGGAAAAATCAGGTTTTGACATTGATTGTAAGTGAAAATAAGTGCATAACAGCAAATTAATCTAATTTCTTGTAATTCAAAACTGAACAATACCTTGCCTTCACAGAATATTACATAAAACTAGTGTTTTCACATTGATTTAAAGTGAAATCAAGTGTGTAGCAGGCAATTAAACAAGCAACTTTCTTAGTTTTCAAAACTGAAAAACTTCCCTATTGACAGAGCATTAGTTTAAACAAGGGTTTTCATATTGAATGTAAGTGAAAACAAGTGCTTAACAGCAAATTAAAGAAAAAACTTGCTTAGTTTTCACAAATGAAAAAACTACTGCATTCTTAGATTATTATGTGTAACCAGCAGATTGACATTATTTGTAAGTGGAATCAAGTGCATAGCAGCCAATTAAGGAAGTAACTTGCTTAGTTTTCAAACCTGAAGAATCTTGTACATTCACAGAGAGTTGGGTAAAACCAGTTTTTTGACATTGATTGTAAATGAAACAAGAGTTTAACAGGCAATTAAAAAGCAAACTGCTTAGTGTTAAAAACTGAAGCACCGCCTTCATTCACAGAGTATTAGGTCAAACCAGTGTTTTGATATTGAATGTAAGTGAAAACAAGTGCATAGCAGCCAATTAAAGAAATAAATTCCCTAGTTTTCACAAATGACAAAACTACTGCATTCTGAGAACATTAGGTAAACCATGGTTTTGACATCGGTTGTAAGTGATAAAAAGGGCATACCAGCAAATTAAACTACTTGCTCAGAATTCAAACTGAAGAATCTTCTGCATTCACAGAACATTCCATAAAACTGGTGTTTTGACATGGATTTCAATGAAAACAAATGCATAGCAGCCAGTTAAAGAAGTAATTGCTTAGATTTACAATTGAAGAAATTACAGTATTCAAAAAGCATTAGGTAAAACCAGAATTTTGACATTGATTGTAAGTGAAAACAAGTGCACAGCAGCCAAATATACAAGTAAACTGCTTAGTTTTCAAAACCAAAGAACCTCCTGCATTCATAGAGCATTAGTTAAAACCAGTGTTTTGGCATTAATTGTAAGTGAAAACAAGTCTATAGCCACCAATTAAACTAGGAACATGCTGAGTTTTCACAAGTGAAGAAATGACTTCATTCATAGAATGTTATGTATCACCACTGCTTTGACACTGATTGTAAATGAAAA
>JAKSZT010053944.1:69026-80900 GCA_026826555.1 Tolypeutes matacus | reverse complement strand
GTGACTTTTCAGTGATTGTATGTGAAAACAAGTGCAAAGCAGCCAATTAAGGAGGTAAAGTCCCTCGTGTTCACAACTAAAAAATTCCTGCATTATAGAGGGTTAGGTAAAACCACCATTTTGACATTGTGTGTAAGTAAAAACAAGTCAATAGTACCCTATTAAATAAATACCTTCCTTAATTATTGAAAACAGAAGAACCTCATTCATTCCCAGAGCATGAGGTAAAACCAGGATTTTGACATTGGTTGTAAGTGATAACCAGTGCATAGCACCAAATGAAAAAGTAACTTGCTTAGTTTTAACAACTGAAGAAACTACTGTGTTCACAAGTGTTAATTAAACGAGCATTTTGACCTTGATTGTAACTGAAAACAATTGTGTAACAGCCAATTATACAATAACTTGCTTCTTTTTCAAAACTAAAGAACCGCCTGCATTCATAGACCACTGCTTTGGTGCTGATTGTAAGTGAGAATAAACACCATCAAATAACACAAGTAACTTCCTGAGAATTCAAAACTGAATAACCTACTGCATTCACAGAGCATTAGGTAAAACCAGTCTTTGACATTGCTTTTAAGTGAAAAGAAGTGTGCAGCAGGCAATTAATTGAGTAACTTGCACAGTTTTCCAGACTGAAGACACACTTACATTCACAAAGGGTTAGGTAAAACCAGGGTTTATTCATTGATTGTGAGAACAAGTGCAAAGAGCCAATTAAGGAAGCAACATACCCAGTTTTCACAACTGAACGAACTCCTGCATACAAAGAGTGTTAGGTAAAACCACCATTTTGGCATTGATTGTAAGTGAAAAAAGTGTGAAGCAGCAAATTAAATGAGCAACTTGCTTAGTTTTCATAGATGAAGAACCATTTATATTCCCAGAGGTAAAACCGGTGTTTTTTTCATTGATTGTAAGTGAGAAGAAATCCATAGTACCCTATTAAAAAAGTACAAGTGCAAAGCAGCCCTTTGAGGTAGTAACATGCTTAGTTTTCATAACTGAATAACTACTCCTTTCACAGAGTGTTATGTATCACAACTGATTTGTCATTGACTGTAAGTGAAAACAAATGTGTAGCATTCATTTAAAGAAGTAAATTGCTTAATTCCCCACTGGAAAAACTACTGCATTCCAAGAGTATTGGGTAAACCATTGCTTTGTCATTGATTGTAAGTGAAACAAAGTGCATAGCAAGCAATGAAAAAGTAACTTGCTTAGTTTTCACAATTTTCAAATAACAACTGCATTTTCACTGTGCAAGGTAAAACCAGCATATTGGCATTGTTAGTGAAAACAAGTGCATAGCAGCCAATTAAACAAGTAACTTGCTTAGTTTTCAAAATTGAAGACCCTACTGCATTCACAGAGAATTAGGTAAAACCAGGATTTTGACACTGGTTTTAAGTGAAAAAAAAACTGACATAGCAGCCAAATAAAGAAGAAATTTACATAGTTTTCAAAACTGAAGAAGTTCCTACATTCAGAGAGTTTTGGTAAAACCAATGTTTTGATATTTATTCTATGTGAAAACATGTACGTAGCAGCCAATTAAAGAAATAACTTCCTTAGTTTTCACAAATGAAGAAACAACTGCATTCCAAAAACTTTAGATAAAACCATGGTTATGACATTGGTTGTAAATTAAATCAATTCATAGCAGCCAATTAAAGAAGTAACATGCTTCATTTTCACATCTGAAGAAATTACTGCACTCACAGAGTGTTAGGTATCACAACTGATTTACCATTGAATGTAAGTGAAAACAAGTGTAAAGCATTCATTTATAAAAGTAAATTGCTTAATTTTCCCAACTGAAGAAACTACTGCATTGAAAGACCATTAGGTAAACCATTGCTTTGTCATTGCTTGTAAGTGAAAACACGTGCATAGCACCCAATCAAAAAGTAACTTGCTTATTTTTCACAACTTGATGAAACAACTGCATTTTCAGTGTATTAGGTAAAACAAGCATATTGACATTGTAGGTGAAAACTAGTGCATAGAATCCAATTAAACAAGTGACTTGCTTCATTTTCAAAACTGAAGAACCACCTGCATTGATAGAGCATTAGGTAAAACCAGTGATTTGACACTGATTGTATGTGAAAAGAATTGTGCAGCAGGCAATTACTTGAGTAACTTGCATAGTTTTCCAAACTGAAGAACCACTTATATTCACAAAGCATTAAGCAAATCCAGTATTTTTACATTGATTGTGAGAACAAGTGCAAAGCATCCAATTAAGGAAGTAACATGCCTATGTTTCACAACAGAAAAAATGCCAGTGTTCACAGGCCATTAGGTAAAACCACATTTGGCATTTATTGTAAGTGAAAAGAAGTGTGTAGCAGGCAATTAAATCAGTAATTTGCTTAGTTTTCAAACCTGAATTACCACTTACATTTACACAGCTAAAACCCATGTTTTTTCATTGATGGTAAGTGAGAAGAAGTTCATAGTATACTATTAAACAAGTACCTTGTTTTATTTTTAAAAATTGAAGAACCTCCTTCATTCACAGACTGTTAGGTAAGACAAGGGTTTTGAATTTGGATATAAGTGAAAACAAGTGCATAGCAGCAAATAAAACTACTTACTTGGAATTTAAAGTGGAAGGACCTCCTGCATTCACAGAGCAATAGGTAAAACCAGGGTTTTGACATAGGATATAAGTGAAAACCAATGCATAGAACCAAATGAAAGAGTAACTTGCTTAGTTTTCACAACTGAAGAAACTACTGCAGTCACAATAATTGGGTAAAATCAGCATTTTGACATTGATTGTAAGTGAAAAGAAGTGCATATCAGCCAATTATTCAAGAAACTTGCTTAGTTTTCAAATCTGAGGGAATTCCTGCATTCATAGAGTGTTAATTAAAACCTCTGCTTTGGCATTGATTGTAAGTGAGAATAAACACCAGCAAATAGCACATAATAGCTTGCTTAGCATTCAAAATGGAATAATCTACTGCATTCACAGAGCATTAGATATAACTAGTGCTTTGACATTGATTATAAGTGAAAAGAAGTGTGCAGCAGGCAATTTAATGAGTAATTTGCATAGTTTTCCAAACTGTAGATCCACTTACATTCACAAAGCATTAGGTAAAATCAGTTTTTTTTTCTCATTGATTGTAAGAACAATAGCAAAGGAGCCAATTAAGGAAGTAACATGCTTAGTTTTCACAACTGAAGAAACTCCTGTGTTCACAGAACATTAGGTAAAGCCATCATTTTGACATTGATTGTAAGCAAAAAGAAGTCTGAAGCAGGAAATTAAATGGGTAACTTGCTTAGTTTTAAAAAATAAATAACAAATTACATTCACAAAGGTAAAAACAGTGTTTAGTATTTGATTTTAAGAGAGAAGTGAATAGTATCCTACTGAACAAGTACCTTGCTTAATTATTGAAAAATGAAGAACCTCCTTCATTCAGAGTGTACTAGTTAAAACCAGGGTTTTGATATTGGTTGTAAGTGAAAACAAATGCATAGCAGCAGATTTAACTACATGTTTGGAATTCAAAACTGAAGAACTTAGTGCTTTCACAGAGCATCAGGTAAAAATAGAGTTTTGACATTCATTGTAAGTGAAAATAGGTGTGTAGCAGGCAATTAAACAAGCAATTTCCTTAGTTTTCAAAACTGAAGAACCTCCTTCATCCACAGAGCATTAAGTCAAACAAGTGTTTTGATATTGAATGTAAGTGAAAACAAGTGAGAAACAGCCAAGTTAATAAGTAAATTCTTTTGTTTTCACAAAAGAAGAAAATACTGCATTCCCAGAACATTAGGTAAAACCATGATTTTGATATAGCTTGTAAGTTAAAACAAATGCACAGCAGCCAATTAAAGAAGTTACATGCCTAGTTTTCACAACTGAAGAAATTACTGCATTCACAGAATGTTATGTATCACAATTGATTTGCCATTGAATGTAAGTGAAAACAAGTGCATAGCAGTTATTTAAAGATGTAACTTTCTTAGTTTTCCCAATGGAAAAAACTACTGCATTCCAAGAGTGTTTGGTAAACTATTGTTTTTCATTGATTGTAAGTGAAAGCAAGTGCATAACACACAAAGAAAAACTAACTTGCTTAGTTTTCACCACATGAAGAAACAACTGCATTCCCCTTGTATTAGTAAAACAGTATATTGACATTTTAAGTGAAAACAAGTGCATAGGAACCAATTAAACAAGTAATTTGCTTTGTTTTCAAAACTGAGGAAACTCCTGCATTCACAGAGTATTAGGTAAAACCAGTGTTTTGACATTGATTGTAAGTGAAAACAAGTACCATAGAAACCAAATAAAGAAGTTTTTTGCTTAGTTTTCAAAATTGAAGAATCTCCTATATTCACAGAGCATTAGGTAAAACCAGTGTTTTCATATTTCTTGAATGTAAAAACAAGGCCATAGCAGGCAATTACACAAGGACTTGCTTGGTTTTCACAAGTGAAGAAACAACAGCATTCACAAAATCTTATGTATCACCACTGCCTTTACATTGATTGTAAGTGAATAAAGCTGTGAAGCAGGCAATTAAATTAGTAACTTGCTTAGTTTTCAAAACTGCAGAAGCACTTACATTCAGAAAGGGTTAGGTAAAACCAGTGATATTTCATTGATTGTAAGTGAGAACAAGTGCAAAGCAGTCAATTAAGAAGTAACACAATTAGCATTCACAACTGAATAAACTCCTGCATTTACAGTGTTAGGTAAAACCACCATTTTGACATTGATTGTAAGTGAAAACAAGTGAATAGTATCCTATTAAACAATAACTTTCCTTAATTTTTGAAACTGAAGAACTTTCTTTATTCCCAGAGCATTAGGTTAAACCAGGGTTTTGACATTGCTTATAATTGAAATCCAGCGCATAGCACAAATGAAAAAGTAACTTATTCAGTTTTCACAACCGAAGAAGCTACTGCATTCACAAGTGTTAGGTAAAACAAATATTTTGACATTGATTTTTAGTGAAAACAAGTGTGTAACCCCCAATTATATAAGTAACTTGTTTAGTTTTCAAAACTGGAGGCCCTCCTTCATTCATAGAGCATTACATAAACCCAGAGCTTTGACATTGATTGTAAGTGAAAAGAGTTGTGAAGTAGGCAATTAAATGGTAACTTGTTTAGTTTTCATAACTGAAGAACCAGTCACAAAGTGTTAGATAAAACCTGTGTTTTTCCATTGACTGCATTTGGGAAGAAGTGAATAGTATCCTACTAAACAAGTACCTTGCTTAATTTTTGAAAATTGAAGAACCTCCTTCATTCATAAAGGGTTAGGTAAAACCAGTGTTTTGATATTGATGGTAAGTGAAAACAACTGAGTAGGGGGCAAGTAAACAAGCAAATTACTTAGTTCAAAATTGAAGAGCCTTCTTCATTCACAGAGCTTTATGTCACACAAGTGTTTTGATATTGAATGTAAGTGAAAACAAGGGAATAGCAGCCAATGAAAGAAATAACTTCTTTAGTTTTCACAAATGAAGAACCTACTGCATTACCAGAATGTTAGGTAAAACCATGTTATTGACATTGGTTGTAAGTTAAACAAGTGCATAGCAGCCAATTTAAAAAGTAACATGCTTTGTTTTAAGAACTGAAGAAAGTACTGCATTCTCAGAGTGTTAGGTATCACAACTTATTTGCCTTTGACTGTAAGTGAAAACGTGTGTAGAAGTCATTTAAAGAAGTATATTGCTTAGTTTTCCCAACTGAAGAAACTAATGCATTCCAAGATTGTTAGGCAAATCATTGTTTCATCATTGATTGAAGAGAAAACAAGTGCCATAGCAGCCAAATATAGAAGTAATTTGCTTTGTTTTCTAAACTGAAGAACCTCCTACATTCACAAAGCATTATGCAAAACCAGTTTTCTGACATATTTTTATGTGAACACAAGTGCATAGCAGTGAAATAAATAGGGAATGGCTTGGTTTTCACAGGTGAAGAAATGACTGCAATCACAGAATCATATGTATCACCACTGCTTTGACATTGATTGTAATTGAAAAGAAGTATGAAGCATGAAATTAAAAGAATAACTTGCTTAGTTTTCAGAACTGAAGGACCACTTACATTGACAAAATATTAGGTAAATCACATTCACAGAGTGTTAGGTAAAACCAGTGTTTTGATATTATTTTATATGAAAACATGTATATAGCAGCCAATTAAACAAGGGCTTTCTTGGTTTTCACAAGTGAATAAATGACTGCATTCACAGAATCTTATGTATCACCACTGGTTTGACATTGATTGTAAGTGAAAAGACGTCTGAATAAGGAAATTAAATGAGTAACTTGCTCTGTTTTCAAAACTGAAGAACCACTTACATTCACAAAGCATTGGGTATAAACAATGTTTTTTCATTGATTATAAGTGAGAAGAAGTGAAAAGTATCCTACTAAACAAGTACCTTGTTTAATTATTGAAAATTGTAGAACCATCTTCCTTCAGAGTGTGTTAGGTAAAACCAGGGTTTTGACATTGGTTGTAAGTGAAAACAAATGCATAGCAGCAAAGTAAACTACTTGCTTGGAATTCAAAACTGAAGAACTTAGTGCATTCACCAAGCATTAGGTAAAACTGGTGTTTTGACATACATTGTAAGTGAAAACAGGTGTGTAGCAGGCAATTAAACAAGCAATTTGCTTAGTTTTCAAAACTGAAGAGCCTCCTTCATTCACAGAGCATTAGGTTAAACAAGTGTTTTGATATTGAATGTAAGTGAAAAAAAGTGAGTAGCAACCAAATTAAGGAATAACTTCTTTCATTTTCACAAATGTAGAAAGAACTGCATTCCCAGAAATTTAGGTTAAACCATGTTTTTGACATTGCTTGTAAGTTAAAAAAAAATCATTGCAGGCAATTAGGGAAGTAACATGCTTAGTTTTTACAACGGAAGAAACTACTGCATTCACAGAATGTTAGGTATCACAACTGATTTGCCATTGACTGTCAGTGAAAACAAGTGCATAGCAGTCATTTAAAGAAGTAAGTAGCTTAGTTTTCCCAACAGAAGAAACTACTGCATTCCAAGAGTGTTTCGTAAAACATTATTTTTCCTTGATTGAAAGTGAAAACAAGGGCATAGCCCCCAATGATAAAGTAACTTGTTTAGTTTTCACAACTTGAAGAAACATGTGCATACTCAGCATATTAAGTAAAACCAGCATATTGATATTGTAAGTGACAAAAAATGCATAGTAGCCAATTAAAGAAATAAGTTTCTTAGTTTTCAAAGCACAAGGAAGTACTGCATTCGCAGAGTTTTAGGTAAAACCAAGGTTTTGACATTGATTGTAAGTGAATACAAGTGGCACATCAGGCAAATAAAGAAGTAATTTGCTTAGTTTTGAAAACTAAAGAACCTTCTACATTCACAGAGCATTAGGTAAAACCTATATTTTGATATTCATTGTATGAAAAATAAGTACATAGCAGCCACTTAAACAAGGATTTTCTTAGACTTCACAAGTGAATAAAGGACTGCATTCACAGAATCTTATGTATCAGCTCTTCTTTGATATTGATTGTAAGTGAAAAGAAGTCTGAAGCAGGTAAAGAAATGGGTAACTTGCTTTGTTTTTAAAACTGAAGAACCACTTATATTCACAAAATGTTCAGCAAAAGCAATGTGTTTTCTTTGATTGTGAGTGAGAAGAAGTGAATAGTGTCCTATAAATACGTTCCTTGATTAATATTTGGAAAATGAGAACCACCTTCATTCACAGAGTGTTTGGTAAAACCAGGGTTTTGACATTAATTTTAAGTGAAAACACCTGAAATGTATCCTATTAAACAAGCACATTCTTTAATTTTTGAAAACTGAAGAACCTCCTTCATTCACAGAGCATTATGTAAAGCCAGGGTTTTGACATTGGATGCAAGTTAAAACACTGCAAAGCACCAAAAGAGAAAGTAACTTGTTTAGTTTTCACAAGGGAAGAAACTACTGCATTCACAAATGTTAGGTAAAACCAGCATTTTGATATTGATTGTAAGTGAAAACAAGTACATAACAGCAAATTATACATGTAACGTGCTTATTTTTAAAACAGAAGGACCTCCTGCATTCATAGAGCATTAGGTAAAACCATTGTTTTGGCATTGATTATAAGAGGGAATAAATATCAGCAAATAACAGAATTAATTTGTTTAGAATTCAAAACAGAATAACCTAATGCATTCACAGTGCATTAGACAAAACCAGCGTTTTGACATTGATTGTAACTGAAAAGAAGTGTACAGCAGGCAATTAAATGAGCAACTTGCATAGTTTTCCAAACTGAAAACCACTTACATTCATGAAGCGTTATGTAAAACCAGTGTTTTTTCATTTATTTTGAGAACAAATGTAAAACAGCCAAATAAGGAAGTAACGTGCGTAGCTTTCACAACTGAAGGACCCCCTGCATTTTCATAGGGTTAGGTAAAACCACCATTTTGACATTGATTGTAAGTGGAAACCAGTGCAATAAGAGCCAAATAAAGAATAATTTGCTGTGTTTTCAAAACTGAAGAACTTCCTAAATTCAGTGTTAGGTAAAACCAGTGTTTTGATATTTATTGTAATTGAAAACAAGTGCATAGCAGCCAATTAGACAAGGACTTGCTTGTTTTTCACAAGTGAAGAACTGACTGAATTCACAGCATCTTATGTAAACCCACTGCTTTGATATTGGTTTCAAGTTAAAGAAGTCTGAAGCAGGCAATTAAATGATCAATTTGCTTAGTTTTCAACACTGAAGAAGCAATTTCAATCACAAAGAATTATGGAAGGCCAGTGTATTCTCATTGATTGTGAGAAGAAGTGAATAGTATCCTATTAAAAAAGTACCTTGCTTAATTTTTGAAAATTGAAGAACCTCCTTCATTCACAGAGCATTAGGTAAAACCAATGTTTTAACATTGATTGTATTTGAAAACAAGTACCTCAGCTGCCAAATAAAGAAGTAATTTGCTTAGTTTTCAAAACTGAAGAACCTCCTCCATTGACAAATCACTGGGGAAAAAAACAGTGTTTATTCATTGATTGTGATAAGAAGTGAATAGTATCCTAATAAACAAGTAACTTGCTTAATTTTTGAAAATTGAAGAACCTCCTCACTGACATTGATTGTAAGTTAAAAGAAGTGCATAGCAGCCAAATGAAGAAGTAACATGCTTAGTTTTCAAAACTGAAGGAACTACTGCATTCACAGAGTTTATATATCACAACTGAGTTGCCACTGATTGTAAGTGAAAACAAGTGCATTGCAGTCATTTAAAACGTCAATTGATTAGTTTTCCCAACTGAAGAAACTACTGCATTCCAAGTGCATTAGGTAATCCTTTGTTTTGTCCTTGATCATAACTAAAAGCAAGGGCATAGCACCCAATGAAAATGTACCTTACTTAGTTTGTACAACTTGAAGAAAAATTGCATTCTCAGTGTATTAGGTAAAACCAGCATGTTTACATTTTATGTGAAAACAAGTGCAAAGCAGCCATTTAAGGAAGTAACGTGCCTACTTTTCACAACTGAAGAAATTCCTGCATTTACAGAGGGTGAGGAAAAACTACCATTTTGACATTGTTTGTAAGTGTAAACAAGTGAATAGTGTCCTATAAAACAAGCATCTTCCTTAATTTTTGAAAACTGAAGAACCTCTCTCATTCACATACCATTAGGTAAAATTAGCTTTTTGACATTGACTGTAAGTGCAAACAAGTGCATAGCCCCAAATGAAAAAGTAACTTCCTTAGTTTTCACAAGTGAAGAAACTACTGCATTCAGAAGTTGTAGATTAAATTAGGATTTTGACATTGATTGCAAGTGCAAACAAGTTCATAACAGCCTATTATACAAGTAACCTGCTTAGTTTTCAAAACTGAAGACCTCCTGCCTTCACAGAGTGTTAGGTAAAACCACTGTTTTGGCATTGATTGTAAGTGAGAATAAATACCAGCAAATAGCACAAGTAATTTGCTTAGAATTCAAAAGAGAATAATCTACTGCATTCACAGAGTATTAGGTAAAACCTGTTTTGACACTGATTGTATATGAAGACAAGTTCATAGCACCCAACTACATAAATTGCTTATTTATCAAAACCAAAAAACCACCCACATTCACAGATCATTAGGTGAAACCAGTGGTGTTTGTTGCTTGTTTGTGAAACAAGTGCAAACCACCCAATTAAGGAAGTTATATGCCTATTTTTCACAAGTGAAGCAAAGACCGCATTCACAGAATCTTATGTATCACCACTGCTATGACATTGATTGTAAGTGTAAAAAGGGTGTAGCAGGCAATTAAATGAGTAACTTGCTAAGTTTGCAAATGGAAGAAACACTTACATTCACAAAGCATTAGTTGAAACCAGTGTTTTAATTAAATGATTGTTAGTGAGAACAAGTTAAAGCAGCCAATTAAGGAAGGAACATGGCTAGTTTTCACAACTGAAGAAACTCCCTCATTTATAGAGGGTTAGGTAAAAACCACCATTTTGACATGGGAAGTGAGTGAAAACCTGTGAATACTATGATATTAAACAAGTACCTTCTTTAATTTTGGAAAACTAAAGAACCTCCTTCTATCAGAAAGCATTAGGTAACACCAGGTTTTGACATTGGTTGTAAGTGAAAACAAGTGCATAGCACCAAATGAAAAAGTAACTTGCTTAATTTTCACAACTGAAGAAAATACTGCATTCACAATTATTAGGTAAAACCAGAATTTTGATATTGAATGTATGTTGAAACAAGTGTGTAACAGACAATTATGTAAGTAAGATGATCAATTTTCCAAACTTAAGGACCTCCTGCATTCATAGAGCATTAGGTAAATGCAAAGATTTGGCATGGATTGTAAGTGAGAATAAATACCAACAAATAACACAATTAACTTGCTTAGAATTCAAAACAGAATAACATACAGCATGACAGAGCATTAGGTAAAACCAGTGTTTTGACATTGATTGTAAGTGAAAAGAGTGTGCAGCAGGCAATTAAATGACTATCTTGCATAGTTTTCCAAACTGTAGAACCACTTACATTCAAAAAGTGTTAGTTAAAACCAGTGTTTTTTCATTGACTGTGAGAATAAGTGCAAAGCAGCCAATTAAGGAAGAAACATACCTGAATTTCATAATTGAAGAAACTCCTGCATTCACAGAGTATTAAGTAAAACCACCATTTTGACATAGATGGTAAGACAAAAGAAGTGTGTAGGAGGCAATTAAGAGTAGCTTGCTTAGTTTTCAAAACTGAAGAACCACTAACATTCACAAAGTTTAAACCAGTGTTTTTTATTGATTATAAGTTTGAAGATATGACTAGAATCCTATTTAAAAAGTACCTTGCTTAATGTTGAAAATTGAAGAACCTCCATCATTTAGAGATTTTAACAAAAACCAGGGTTTTGACACTGGTTATAAGTTAAAACCAGTGCATAGCAGCCAATTAAATTAGTAACATGCTTAGTTTACACAATTGAAGAAAAGACTGCATTCACAAATTGTTAGGTACCACAACTGATTTGCCATTGACTCTAAGTGAAAACCAGTGCATAGCAGTCATTTAAAGAAGTAAATTGCTTAGTTTTCCCAACTGTAGAAACACTGCATTCCAAGGGCCTTAGGAAAACAATAGTTTTGTCATTGATTGTAATTGAAAATAAGTGCATACCACCCAATGAAAAAGTAACTCGATTTTTGTTTTCACAACTTGAAGAAACAACTGCATTCTCAGGGTATTAGGTAAAGCCAGCATATTGATAATGTAAGTGAAAACAAGTGCATAGCAGCCAATTCAACAAGTAACTTGCTTAGTTTTCAAAACTGGTTTAAGTACTGCATTCACATAGCA
>JAKSZT010053943.1:70758-89604 GCA_026826555.1 Tolypeutes matacus | reverse complement strand
TTAAGTGAAAACAAGTGTGTAGCAGGCAATTAAACAAGCAAAATGCTTAATTTCAAACTGAAGAACCAGCTTTATTCACAGAACAATAGGTCAAACAATTGTTTTGATATTGAATGTAAGTGAAAACAAGTATTAGCAACCAATTTTAAAAATAACTTCTTTAGTTTTCACAAATGAAGAAAATCCTGCATTCCCAGAATGTTACATAAAACCATTATTTTGACATTGGTTTTTAGTTAAAACAAGTGCATAGTTGCCAATTAAAGAAGTAACATTCTTAGTTTTCACAACTGAAGAAACTACTGCATTCAAAGATTATTAGGTATTAAAACTGATTAGCCATTGACAGTAAGTGAAAAAAAGAGCAGAGCATTCATTCAAAGAAGTAAATTCCTTAGGTTTCACAACTGAAGAAACCACTGCATTCCAAGAGTGTTAGGCAAACCATTGTTTTGTCATTGATTGTAAGTGAAAACAAGTATATAGTCACCAATGTAAAAGAGACTTCCTTAGTTTTCACTAATTTAAGAACAACTGCATTCTCAGTATATTAGGTAAAACAAGCATATTGACATTGTAAGTGAAAATATATGAATAGCATCCTAATAAATAAGTACCTTCCTTAATTTTTGAAAACTGAAGAACCACCTTCATTGAAAGAGCCTTAGGTAAAACCAGTGTTTTGATATTGGTTGAAAGTGAAAACAATTGCATAGTACCAAATGAAAATTTAACTTGCCTAGTTTTCACATATGAAGAAACTACTGCATTCACAAGTATTAGGTAAAACCAGCATTTTGAATTTGATTGTATGTGAAAACAAGTGCATAACAGCCAATTATACAAATAAATTGTTTAGTTTTCAAAACTGAAGTACCTCTGCATTCATAGAGCATTAGGTAAACCACTAATTTGTCATTGATGGTAAATGAGAATAATTACCAGCAAATAAAACAAGTTATTTGCTTAGAATTCAAAACAGAATAATCTACTGTATTCACAGAGCATTAAATAAAACCTATGCTCTGACATTGAAATAAGTGCACAGGAAGCAATTAAATGAGTAACTTGCAAGTTATCCAAACATAAGAACCACTTATATTCACAGACCATTATAAAACCAGTGTTTTAACATTGATTGTAAGTGAAAAAAAGTGCAATAGCACCCAGATAAAGAAGTAATTTCCTTAGTTTTCAAAACTGATCGCCATCCTACATTCTCAGATTGTTAGATAAACTCAGTGTTTTGATATTTATTGTATGTGAAAACAACTGCATAGCAGCCAATTAAACAAGGAATTGCTTGCTTTTCCCAAGTGAAGAAATGACCGCACTCACAGAATCTTATGTATCACCACTGCTTTGACATTGATTGTAAGTGAAAGAAGTATGAAGTAGGCAATTGAAAGAGTAACTTGTTTAGTTTTCAAAAGTGAAGAATGACTTACATTCACAAATGTAAAACCAGTGTTTTTTCATTGATTGTAAATGAGAACAAGTGCATAGCAGCCAATTAAAGAAATAACTTCCTTAGTTTTCACAAAAGAAGAAAGTACTGCATTCTCAGAATGTCATATAAAACCATGGTTTTAACCTTGGTTGTAAGTTAAAACAAGTGCATAGCAGGTAAATAAAGAAGGAACATTTTTAGTTTTCACAATTGAAGAAACTACAGCATTCACAGAGTTTTAGGTATCACAAATTATTTGCAATTGACTGTTAATGAAAACACGGGAACAGCACTCACTTAAGGAAGTAATTGCTTAGTTTTCCCAAATGAAGAAACTACTGCATTCCAAGAGCATCAGGTAAAGCATTGTTTTGTCATTGTAAGTGAAAACAAGTGCGTAGCACCCAATGAAAAAGTAAATTGCTTAGTTTTCACAACTTCAAGAAAAAACTGCATTATCAGCATATTAGGTAAAACCAGCATATTGATATTGTAGTACAAACAAGTGCATAGCAGTCAATTAAGTAAGTAACTTGCTTAGTGTTCAAAAATGAAAAATGTAGTGCACTCACAGAGTATTAGGTAAAACCAGTGTTTTCACATTGATTGTAAGTGGAAACCAGTGTCAGAATTTACAGAAGTAAATTGCTTAGTTTTCAAAATGGAAGAATCTCCTATATTCACAGAGCATTATGTAAAACCAGTGTTTTATATTTATTGTATGGGAAAACAAGTGCATAGCAGCCAATTAAACAAGGACTTCCTTGGTTTTCAAAAATGAAGAAATGACTGAATTCACAGAATCTTAGGTGAAATCCTGCTTTGACATAGATTTCAAGTGAAAAGATGTGTGAAGCAGGCAATTAAATGAGTGAATTGCTTTGTTTTCAAAAGTAAAGAACCACTTACATTAAAAAAGTGTTAGGTAAAACCAGTGTTTCCTTATTGATTGTGAGTGAGATGAAGTGAATAGTACCCTATTAAACAATTATCATGCTTAATTTTTGAAAATTGAAGAACCTCATTCATTCACAGAGCCTTAGGTAAAACCAGCATTTTGAAATTGGTTGTAAGTGAAAACAAGTGCATAGCACCAAATGGTAAAGTAACATGCTTAGTTTTCAAAACTGAAGAAACTACTGCATTCACAAGCATTAAGTATAACCAGCATTTTGACATAGATTGTAAGTGAAAACAAGTGCCTAACAGCCAATTATACATGCAAATTGCTTCGTTTTCTAAACTGAAGCATTGGGTAAAACCACTGTTTTGACATTGATTGAAAGTGAGAATAAATATCAGCAAATAAAACAAGTAACTTGCTTAGAGTGCAAATCAGAATAATCTACAGTATTCCAACATTAGGTAAAACCAGTGCTCTGACCAGTGATTGTAAGTGAAAAGAAGTGCACAGCAGGCAATTAAATTAATAATTTGCATATTTTTTCCAAACAGAAGAACCACTTACATTCACAAAGCATTAGTTTAATCAAGTGTTTTTTCATTGATTGTGAGAACAAATGCAAAGCAGCCAATAAAGGAAGTAACATGCCTAGTTTTCACAACTGAAGAAAGTTCTGCATTCACAGAGCATTTGGGAAAACCACCATTTTGACATTGATTGTAAGTGAAAAGGAGTGCATAGCAGCCAATTAAACAAGTACCTTGTTTAGTTTCCTAAACTTAAGAACCGAGAGCATTAACAGAGCATTAGGTAAAACCAGTGTATTGACATTGATTGTAAGTGAAAACAAGTGCCATAACAGCCAAAGAGTGAAGTTATTTGTTTCGATTTCAAAATTGAAGAACATCCTACATTCACAGAGCATTAGGTAAAACCAGGGTTTTCACATTGTTTGTAAGTGAAAATAAGTGCATAGCACCAATTGGAAAAGTAACTTGCTTAGATTTCCTAACAGAAGAATCAACTGCATTCACAAGTATTAGGTAAAACCAGCATTTTGACATTGATTGTAAGTGAAAACAAGTGCATAACAGTCAATTATACAAGTGACTGGCTTAGTTTTCAAAACTAAAGTACCTCCTGCATTCACAGACCATTAGGTAAAACCACTATTTTGGCATTGATTGTAGGTGAGAATAAAAAGCAGCAAGTAACACAGGTAATTTGCTAAGAATTCAAAACAGAATAATCTGCATTCACAGAGCATTAGGTAAAACTAGTGCTCTGATACAGATTGTAAAGGGAAAGAAGTGCATAGTACCCAATGAAAAAATGACTTGCTTAGTATCACAACTTGAAGAAACAATTGCATTCTCAGGGTATTAGGTAAAACCAGAATATTGACATTGTAAGTGAAAACATGTGAATAGTATACTAATAAACAAGGATCTTCCATAATTTTTGAAAACTGAAAACCACCTTCATTGAAAGCCTCAGGTAAAACCAGTGTTTTGACATTGGTTGTAAGTGAAAACAAGTGCCATAGCAGCCAAATAAAGAAATAACTGGCTTAGTTTTCAAAACTGATGCACCTCCTACATTCACAGAGCATTAGATAAACCCAGTGTTTTGATATTTACTTGTGAAAACAAGTGCATAGCAGCCAATTAAAAAAGGAATTGCTTGCTTTTCACAAGTGAAGAAATAACTGCATTCACAGAATCTTAAGTATCACCACTTCTTTGACTTTGATTGTAAGTGAAAAAAGTGTGAAGCAGGCAATTGAAGGAGTAACTTGTTTAGTTTTCAAAACTGAAGAACCACTTACATTTACATAGGTAAAACCAGTGTTTTTTCATTGATTGTAAATGAGAACAAGTGCATAGCTGTGAATTAAAGAAATAACTTCCTTAGTTTTCACAAAAATAGGAAATACTGTATTCTCAGAATGTCAGGCAAAACCCTGGTTTTGACCTTGATTGTAAGTTAAAACAAGTGCATAGCAGCCAATTAAATAAATAACTTGCTTAGTATTCAAAACTGAAGAACCTCTTACATTCACAGAGCATTACATAAAACCAGTGGTTTGATATATATTGTATGTGAAAAAAAGTGCATGTAGCCAATTAAACAAGGAGTTGTTTGGTTTTCACAAGAGAAGAAATGACTGCATTCACAGAATCTTATGTATCACCACAGGTTTGATATTGATTGTAAGTGAAAAGAAGTGTGAAGCAGGCAATTAAATGAACAAATTGCTTAGTTTTCAAAACTGAAGAGTCACGTACCTTCAAAAATTGTTAGGTAAAAGCAGTGTTTACTCGTTGCTTGTAAGTGAGATGAAGTGAATAGTATCCTAATAAACAAGTACCTTGCTTAATTTTTGAATATTGAAGAAACTCAATCATTCACAGAAAGTTAGGTAAAACAAGGGTTTTGACATTGGTTTAAGTGTAAACAAGTTAATAGTATCCTATTAAACCTTCTTTAATTTTTGAAAACTGAAGAACCTCCTTCATTCACAGAGCCATAGGTAAAATCAATGTTTTCACAATGGTCGTGAGTGAAAACAAGTGCATAGCACCAAATGGAAAAGTAATATGCTTATTTTTGCACCTGAAGAAACATCTGCATTCACAAGTATTAGGTATAACCAGCATTTTAACATTGCTTTTAAGTGAAAACAAGTGCATAACAGCCAATTACACAAGTAACTTGCTTATTTTTCTAAATTAAAGGACCTCTGCATTCATAGAGCATTAGATAAAACCACAGTTTTGTCATTGATTGTACATGAGAATAAATACCAGAAAATAACACAAGTAAATTGCTTAGAATTCAAATCAGAATAATCTACTGTATTCACAGAGCATTAGGTAAAAACAGTGATCTGACATTGATTGTAAATGAAAAGAATTGTGCAGCAGGCAATTAAATGAGTAACTTGGATAGTTATCCAAACAGAAGAACCACTTACATTCACACACCATTAGGTAAAATGTTTTTTTATTGATTGTGAGAACAAGTGCAAAGAAGCCAGTAAACAAAGTAACATGCCTAATTTTCACAGCTGAAGAAAGTCCTGCATTCACAGAATATTAGGTAAAACCACCACTTGGACATTGAGGGTAAGTGAAAAGAAGTGTATAGCAGCCAATTAAGCAAGTACTTTCCTTAGTTTCCAAAACTGAAGAACGTACTGCATTCACATGCATTAGGTAATACCAGTGTTTTGACATTGATTGTATGTGAAGACAAGTGCCATAGCAGCCTAATAAAGAAGTAATTTGCTTACTTTACAACAATGAAGAACCACTTACATTCACAAAGTTAGGTAAATGAGTGTTTTTTCAATGATTGTAAGTGAGAACATGTGCAAAACAGCCAATTAAGGAAGTTAAGTGCCTAGATTTCACAACAGAAGTTCCTGCATTTACGTATGGTTAGGTAAAAGCACCATTTTGGCATTGATTGTATATGAAAAGAAGTGAATGGTATCCTAGTAAATAGTACCTTCCTTAATTTTTGAAAACTCAAGAACCTACTTCATTCACAGAGCATGGTTTTGCATGGTAAAAGCAGGGTTTTGACTTTGGTTGTAAATGAAAACAAGTGCATAGCATTCATTTAAAGAAGTAAATTGTGTAGTTTTCCAAACTGAAGAAACTACTGCATTCCAAGAGCATTAGGTAAACAATTGTTTTGTCATTGGTTGTAAGTGAAAACAAGTGCATAACAACCAAGAAAAAGTAACTTGCATAGTTTCACAATTTGAAGAAACAACTGCATTCTCAGCTTACTAGGTTAAACCAGCATATTAACATTATAAGTGAAAACAAGTGCATAGCAGCCAATTTAAGAAGTAACTTGTTTAAAATTCAAAAGCAAAGGACAACCTGCATTCATAGAGCATTAGGAAAAAAACCCTGTTTTGGCATTGGTTGTGAGAATAAATACCAAAAAAATAACACAAATAACTTCTTTAGATTTCAAACCAGGATAACATACTGCTTTCACAGAGAATAAGGTAAAACCAGTGTTTTGAAATTGAATATAAATGAAAAAAAAAATAGTCCAGCAGTCAATTAAATTAGCATAGTTTTCCAAACTGAAGAACCATGTACATTCAGAAATTGTTAGGGAAATCCAGTGTTTTTCATTGATTGTGAGAATAAGTGCAGAGCAGCCAATTAAGGAAGTAACATGCTTAGTTTACACAGCTGAAGAAAATCCTCAATTCATAGAGTGTTAGGTAAAACCATCATTTTGACACTGATTGAAATTGAGAAGAAGTGTGTAGCAGATAATTAAAGGAGTAACTTGCATAATTTTCCAAACTGAATGACCCTTTACATTCACAAAGGTAAAAACAGTGTTTTTTCATTGATTGTAAGTGAATAGTATCCAATTAAACAAATACCTTGTTAATTTTTGAAACTTGAAAAACCTCCTTCATTCACAGTGTGTTAAGCAAAAACAGGGATTTGGCAGTGGTTTTAAGAGAAACAAATGCATACCAGCAAGTTAAACTACTTGCTTGGAATTCAAAACAGAAGAACTTCATGCATTCACAGTGCATTAGGTTAAACCAGTGTTTTGACATTGATTGTTAGTGAAAAGAAGTATGTAGCAGGTAATTAAACAAGTAATTTGCTTAGTTTTCAAAATTGAAGAATCTCCTTCTTTCACAGCAGTAGTTCAAACTTTGATATTGAATGTAAGTGAAAAAAAAGTGCATAGCAGCCAATTAAAGAAAAACTTTCTTAGTTTTCACATATGAAAAAACTACTGCATTCCCAGGACATTAGGTATAACCATGGTTTTGACATTGGTTCTTATTGAAAACAAGTGCATACCAGCCAATTAAAGAAGTAACATGCTTAATTTTCACAACTGAAGAAAGCACTGCATTCAAAGAATATTAGGTATCATGACTGATTTGCCATTAACTCTAAGTGAAAACAAGTGTAAAATAGTAATTTGAAGAAGCAAATTGTTCAGTTTTCCCAACTGAAGAAACTACAGCATTCCAAGAGTGTTAGGAAAACCATTGTTTTCCATGGTAAACCATGAAAATGTAACTTGTTTAGCTTTCAAAACTTGAAGGGAAAACTGCATTCTCAGCATATTAGGTAAAACCAGGATACTGACTTTGTAAGAGAAAACAAGTGAAGAGAAGCCAATTAAACAAGAAAATTGCTTAGTTTTCAAAACTGAAGAACCTACTGCATTCACAGAGCATTAGGTAAAAGCAATGTTTTGACAGTGATTGTAAGTGAAAATAATTGCCATAGAAGCCAAAAATAGAAGTAATTTGCTTGGTTTTCAAAACTGAAAAACCTCCTACCATTCCAGAGCATTAGGTAAATCCAGTGTTTTGATATTTATTGTATGTGAAAACAAGTGCAGAGCAGCCAATTAAACAAGGACTTGCTTGTTTTTCACAAGTGAAGGAATTACTGCATTTAGAGAATCTTATGTATCACCACTGCTGTGATATTGATTGCAAGTGAAAAGAAGTGTGAAGCAGGCAATTAAACAAGTAGCTTGCTTAATTTTCAGAACTGAAGAAACATTTACATTCACAAAGTGCTACATAAAACCAGTGATTTTTCATTGTTTGTAAGTGAGAACAAGTGCAAAGCATCCAATTAAGTAAGTAACCTGTCTAGTTTTCACAACTGAAGAAATGCCAGCATTTACAGAGGGTTTGGTATAAGCCCCATTTTGACATGGATTGTAAGTGGAAAGAAATGAATAGTATCTTATTAAACAAGTACCTTCCTTAATTTTTGAAAACTGAAGAACCTCCTTCATTCACATAGCGTTAGGTAAAACCATGGTATTTACATTTGTTGTAAGTGAAAACAAGTGCATAGCACCAAATGAAAATGTAACTTGCTTAGTTTTCACAACTGGTGAGACTAATACATTCACAACTATAAGATAAAAACAACATTTTGAAATTGATTGTAAGTGAAAACAAGTGTATAATTGCCAATTATACAAGTAACTTGCTTAGTGTTCAAAACTGAATGACCCCAAGCATTCATAGAGCATTAAGTAAAACCAATATTTTGGCTTTGATTGTAAGTGAGAAAAAATGCCAGCAAATAACACAAGTAACTTGCTTAGAATTCAAAACAGAATAACCTACTACATTCACAGAGCATTAAATAAAACCAGTGCTTTCACATTCATTGTAAGTGAAAATAAGTGTTCAGCAGGCAATTAAATGAGAATCTTGAATAGTTTTCCATACTGAAGAACCCATTACATTCACAAAGTGTTAGGTAAAAACAGTGTTTCTTCATTGATTGTGAGAACAAGCACAAAGCAGCCAATTAAGGAAGTAACTTGCCTAGATTTTACAAATAAAATACTTCTGAATTCACAGAATGCACCCAAGTAAATGAATAACTTGCTTTGTTTTCAAAGCTGAAGAACCATTTACATCCACAAAATTTAAACCAGTGTTTTCTCATTGATTGTGAGAAAAAGTGAAGAATATCCTATTTAAAAAGTACCTTGCTTAATTTTTGAAAATTGGAGACCCTCCTTCATTCATAGAGTGTTTGTTAAAACCAGGCTTTTGACATTTGTTTTAAGTGAAAACAAATGCATAGCAGCAAATTAACTACTTTCTTGGAATTCATACATGAAGAACCTCATGCATTCATAGAACATTAGGTATAACCTGTGTTTTGATATTTATTGTATGTGAAAACTAGTTCATAGTAGTCAATTAAACAAGAACATACTTGGTTTACACAAGTGAAAAAATGTCTGCACTCACAGGATCTTATGTATCACCACTGCTTTGACATTGACTGTAAATTAGAAGTGTGAAGCAGGCAAATAAGTGAGTAACTTCCTTGGTTTTCAAAACTGAAGAACCACTTACATTCACAAAGTGTTAGAAAAAGTAGTGTTTTTTCATTGATTGTAAGTGAGAGGAATTGAATAGTATTCTATTAAATAAGTAACTTGCTTAATTTTTGAAAATTGAAGAATCTCCTTCATTCACAGAGTGTTATGTAAAACCAGGGTTTTGACCTTGGTTGTAAGTGAAAGCAAGTGCATAGCAGCAAATAAAACTATTTGCTTAGAATTCAAAACTGAAGAACCTCATGCATTCACAGAATATTAGGTAAAAACAGTGTTTTGACATTGATTGTAAGTGAAAACCAGTGTGTATCAGGCAATTAAACAAGCAACTTTCTTAGTTTTAAAAACTGAAGTACCTCCTTCATTCACAGAGCATTAGTTCTAACAAGTGTTTTGATATTGAATATAAGTGTGAACAAGTGCATAGCAGCCAATTAAAGAAGTAACATGCTTAGTTTTCACAAATGAAGAAACTACTGCATTCAAAAAGTGTTAGATATCACAACTGATTGACCATTGACTCTAAGTGAACACAAATGTGTAGCATTCATTTATAGAACTTAATTGCTTAGTTTTTCCAACTAAAGAAACTAATGCATTCCAAGAGCATTAGGTAAACCATTGTTTTGTCATTGGTTTTAAGTGAAACAAGTGCATAGCAGCCAATTAATCAAGTAACTTGCTTACCTTTCAAAACTGAATAACATACTGCAATCACAGAGCTTTAGGTAAAACCAGTGTTTTGATTTATATTTTATGTGAAAACAAGTGCATAGCAGCCAATTAAAAAAGGACTTGCTTGGTTTTCACAAGTCAAGAAATTAGTGCATTCACAGAATCTTATGTATCACCACTGCTTTGACATTGATTGTAATGAAAAGATGTGTGAAGCAGGCACTTAAATAAGTAACTTGCTGTTTTCAAAACTGAAGAACCCCTTACATTCCCAAAGCATTAAGTAAAACCTGTGTTTTTTCATTGATTGTAAGTGAGAACAAGTGCAAAGTAGCCAATTAAGGAGTAATGTGCTCAGATTTCACAATTGAAGAAACTCCTGCATTTACAGAAGTTTAGGTAAAGGCACCTTTTTGACATCAATTGTAATAGAAAAAAAGTGAATAATATCCTATTAAAGAAGTACCTTCCTTAATTTTTGAAACTGAAGAAACTCCTTCATTCCCAAATCATAAGGTAAAACCATAGTTTTATATTGGTTGTAAGTGAAGACAAGTACATAGCACCAAAGAAAAAGTACTTGCTTAGTTTTCACTACAGAAGACTCTACTGCATTCACAAGTATTAGGTAAAGGCAGCATTTTGACATTAATTGTAAGTGAAAACAAGTGTGTAACAGCCAATTATACAAGTAACTTGTTTAGTTTTCAAAATGGAAGGACCTCCTGAATTCATGGTGTATTAGGTAAAACCACTGTTTTGGCACTGATTTTAAGTGAGAATAAATACCAGCAAATAACAAAAGTAACTAGCTTAGAATTCAAAACAGAACAACTTAATGCACTAACAAAGAATAAGGTAAGACCAGTGCTTTGATATTGATTGTAAGGGAAAACACTTGTATAGCATTTAATTAATCCAGCAACTTGTTTATTTTTCAAGCTGAAGAACATCCTTAATTCACAGAGCATTAAGTCAAACAAATATTTTGATAATGAATGTAAGTGAATACAAGTGCATAGCATCCAATGAAACGTAAATTGCTTAGTTTTCATAACTTGAAGAAACAACTCCGTTCTCAGAGTATTAGATAAAATGAGCATATTGACATTGTAAGTGAAAACAAGTGCATAGCAGCCAAATAACAATTAACTTGCTTAGTATTCACAGTAGATTGTCCCACTGCATTCACAGTGCATTAGGTAATACCAGTGCTTTGAGATTGAATATAAGTGTAAAGAAGTGTGTAGCAGGCAATTAATTGAGTAAATTGCTTAGTTTTCAAAATTGAAGAATAACTTACATTCACAAAGGTAAAACCAGTGTTTTTTCATTGATTATAAGTGAGAAGAATCGAATAGTATCCTATTAAACAAGTACCATGCTTAATTTCTGAAAATTGAAGAGCCTCCTTCATTCACAGTGTGTTAGGTAAAAAAGGGGTTTTGACATTTGTTGTAAGTGAAAACAAGTGCATAGCAGCAAATTAATCTACTTGCTTGGAATTCAAAACTTAAGAACATCATGTATTCATAGATTTTATGTAAAACCAGTATTTTGACATTGATTGTAAGTGAAAACAAGTGTGTAGCAGGCAATTAAACAAGGAAATTGCTTAGTATTCAAACTGAAGAACCTCCATTTTACACAGAGAATTTGGTCAAACAAGTGTTTTGATATTTAATGAAAGTGAATACAAGTGCTAGCAGCCAATTAAATAAATAACTGCTTTAGTTTTCACGATGGAAGAAAGTACTGCATTCCCAGAATGATAGGTAAAAGCATGATTTTGATATTGGCTTTAAGTTAAAATATTGTGCATAGCTGCCATTTAAAGAATAACGTGCTTAGTTTTCACATCTGAAGAAACTACTGCATTCACAGAGTGTTAGGTATCACAACTGATTACCCATTGACAGTAAGTGAAAACAAGAGTGTAGCATTCATTTAAAGAAGTAAATTCCTTACTTTTCCCAACTGAAGAAACTACTGCATTCCAAGAGCTTTAGGTAAACCATTGTTTTGCATTGATTGTAAGTGAAAATAAGTGTATAGCACCCAATAAAAAAGAGACATGCTTAGTTTTCACAACTTGAAGAGCAACTGCATTCTCAGCATATTAGGTAAAACCAGCATATTGACATTTTAACTGAAAACATGTGAAAAGAATCCTAATAAACAAGCACTATCCTTAATTTTTAAAAACCAAAGAACCTCCTTCATTCAAAGAGCCTTAGGTAAAACCAGTGTTTTGACATTGGTTGTAAGTGAAAGCATGTGCATAAAAGCCAATTATACAAGTAACTTGCTCAGTTTTCAAAACTGAGGGACCTCTGCATTCATAGACCATTAGGTAAAATCACTGTTTTGGCATTGTAATTGAGAAAAAAAATAGCAGCAAATAACACAAGTAACTTGCTTAGAATTCAAAAGAGTATAACCTACTGCCTTCACAGAGCATTAGGTAAAATCAGTGCTGGGACATTGATTGTAAGTGAAAAGAAGTATGCAACAGGCCATTAACTGAGTAACTTGTATAGTTTTCAAAACTGAAGAATAAGTTACATTCCCAAAGTGTCATGCAAAACCAGTGATTTTCATTGATTGTGAGAACAAGTGCAAAGCAGTCAATAACGTAAGTAACATTTCTAGTTTTCACAACTGAAGAAACCCCTGCATTCACAGAACATTTGGTAAAACCATCATTTGACATTGATTGTAAGTGAAAAAAAGTGTATAGCAGTCAAATAAAGGAGTAATTGCTTAGTTTATGGAACTGAAGAACTACTAACATTAAGAAAGGTAAAACCAGAGTGTTTTCATTGATTGTATGTGAGAAGAATCGTATAGCATCCTATTAAACAAGTATCCCACTTAATATTTGAACATTGAAGAACCTCCTTCATTCATAGAGTGTTAGGTAAAAGCAGGGTTTTGACATTGGTTGTAAGTGAAAACAAGTGTATAGCAGCAAATTAAACTACTTTCTTGGAATTAGAAACTGAAGAACCTCATGCATTCACACAGTGATAGGTAAAACCAGTGTTTTGACATTGACTGTAAGTGAAAACAAGTTTGTCACAGGCAATTAAACAAGCAACTTTCTTAGTTTTCAAACCTGAAGAACCTCCTTCATTCACAGAGCATTAGGTCAAATAAGTGTTTTCATATTGAATGTAAGTGAAAAGAATGCATAGCAGCCAAATAAAGTAATAACTACCTCAGTTTTCACAAATGAAGAAACTACTTCATTCCCAGAATGTTAGGTAAAACCATGGTTTTCACATTGGTTGTAAATTAAGACAAGTGCATAGTAGCCAATTATAGAAGTAACATGCTTAGTATTCACAACTGAAGAAACTACTGCATTCATAGAGTGTTAGGTATCACAACTGATTTGCCATTGAAAGTAAGTGAAAACAAGTGAGAGGCATTTATTTAAAAAAGTAAATTGCTTAATTTTCCCACCTGAAGAAACTACTGCATTTCAAGAGTGCAATGTAAACCATTGTTTTGTCATTGATTGTAAATGAAAACAAATGGAAAGCACCCAATGAAAAAGTAACTTGCTTACTTTTCACAACTTGAAGAAAAAACTGCATTTTCAGTGTATTAGGTAAAACCAGCATATTGTAATTTTAAGTGAATATAAGTGCATGGGGTCAATTACACATGTAACATACTCAGTTTTCAAAACCGAATAATGTACTGCCTTCACAAAGAATCAGGTAAATCCAGTGTTTTGACATTTATTGTGGGTGAAAACAAGTGCCATAGTAGCCATATAAAGAAGTAATTTGCTTAGTTTTCAAAACGGTAATATTCCCTGCTTTCACAGGGTGATAGGTAAAACCATTGTTTTTATTTTTATTGTATGTTGAAAAAGTGCATTGCAGCCAATTAAACAAGGACTTCATTGGTTTTCCCAAGTGAAGAAATGACTTCTTTCACAGTATCTTATGTATCAACCCTGCTTTGGCTTTGATTGTAAATGAATAGAAGTGTGAAGCAGGCAATTAAATGAGTAACTTGCTTAGTCTTCAAAACTGAAGACCCAATTACAATCACAAGCATTAAGTGAAACCAATGGTTTTTCATTGATTGTAAGTGAGAACAAGTGCAAAGTAGCCAATTATGAAAGTAACATGCCTAGTTTTCACAACTGAATCAACCCCTGCATTACAGAGTTTTAGGAAAACCACCATTTTGACATTGATTGTAAGTGAAAACAAGTGAATAGTATCCTATTAAACAAGTACCTTCCTTAATTTTTGAAAAATGAAGAACCTCCATCATTCCCAGTGCATGAGGTAAAACCAGGATTTTGACACTGGTTTTAAGTGAAAACCAGTGCATACCACCAAATGAAAAAGTTACTTGCCTAGTTTTCACAACTGAATGAACTGCCACATTAACAAGTAGTAGGTAAAACCAGCATTTTGACATTGGTTTTAAGTGAAAACAAATTTGTAACAGCCAATTATATGAGTAACTTGCATAGTTTTCAAAAGTGAAGGACCTCCTGCATTCATAGATTGTTAGGTAAACCCCTTGTTTTAGCATTGATTGTAAGTGAGAATAAACAGCAGCAAATACCATAAATAAGTTGCTTACAGTTCAAAACAGAATAACCTAATGCATTCACAGAGCATTAGGTAAAAACAGTGATTTGACATTGATTGTAAATGAAAAGATGTGTGCAGCAAGCAATTAAATGAGTAACTTGCATAGTTTTCAAAAGTCTAGGACCACTTACATTCACAAAGCATTAAGTAAAACCAGCGTTTTTTCACTGATTGTGACATCAAGTGCAAAGTAGCCAATTAATGAAGTAAATTGCCTAGTTTTCACAACTGCAGAAACTATGACATTCACAGACCTTTAGGTAAAACCACTATTTTGACATTGATTGTAAGTGAAAAGATGTGTGTAGCAGGCAATTAAATGAGTAACATATAGTTTTCAAAACTGAAGAGCCACTTACATTCACAAAGGTAAAACCAGTGTTTTTCCATTGACAGTGCTTTAACATTCAGTGTAAGTGAAAACACATGTGTAACAGCCAATTACACAAGGAACTTCCCTAGTTTTCAAAACTGAAGGACCTTCTGCATTCATAGAGCATTAGGTAAAACCACTGTTTTGGCATTGACTGTTAGTGAGAATAAATACCAGGAAATAACACAAGTAACTTGCTTATAATTCAAAAGAGAATAACCTACTACATTCACAGAGCATTAGGTAAATCAGTGCTTTGACACTGATTGTAAGTGAAAAAAGTGTGCAGCAGGCAATTAAATGAGTAACTTGCTTAGTTTTCAAAACTGAAAAACCACTTACATTCACAAAACAAAACCTGTGTTTTCTCAATGATTGTGAGAAGAAGTGAATAGCATTCTATTAAACAAGAATCTTTCTTAATTTTTGAAAATTTAAGAACCTCCTTCATTCACAGAGTGTTAGGTAAAACCAATTTTGGCTTTGACTGTAAGTGTAAACAAGTGCATAGCAGCAAATTTAACTACTTTCTTGGAATTAGAAACTGAAGAACCTCATGCATTCACACAGTGATAGGTAAAACCAGTGTTTTGACATTGATTGTAACTGAAAACAAGTGTGTGGCAGGCAATTAAACAAGCAACTTGCTAAGTTTTCAAAACTGAAGAACATTCTTCATTCAAAGAGCATTAGGTCAAACAAGTGTTTTTGTATCGAATGTAAGTGAAAACAAATGCAGAGCAGCCAATTAAAGAATTAACTTCCTTTGTTTTACAAATGAGGAAACTACTGCATTCCCAGAAAGTTAGGTAAAACCATAGCTTTGATAATAGCTGTAAGTTAAAACAAGTGCATAGCAGCCAATTAAAGAAGTAAAGTTCTTAGCTTTCACAACTGAAGAAATTACTGCATTCACACAGTGTTAGGTATAAGAACTGGTTTGCCATTGACTGTAAGTGAAAACAGAGCACAACAGTCAAATTTAAAGAGGTAAATTGCTTAGTTTTCCCAAATGAAGAAATTACTGCATTCCAAGAGCATTAGTTAAGCCATTATTTGTTATTGATTGTAAATGAACAGAAGTGCATAACACCTAATGAAAAAGTAACTTTCACTTTTTCACAACTTGAGGAATCAACCGCATTCTCAGTGTATTAGGTAAAAACAGCATATTGACATTGTAACTGTAAACAAGTGCACAGCAGCCAATTAAACAAGTAACTTGTGTGATGGAGATTCAATTAAAGGCCATGACAACTGACAGAAAGCAGGCTGCCTTGGAATGTAGGAGACAGGCTGGAATGTAGGAGACAGGTTGGAATGAAGGAGACAGGCACCTCTAGTCTCAAGACCCTGATATAAGATCTGATAGGAGCTGGGTGAGGAAATATCCTGAGCTTCAAAGAGAGTATCATGTTTAAGTTAGATAAAGATTTACAAGGTCTGCTACATGCAGGAATATAAATAGACCTGAGCCATAAACCTTTAAAACTTACTGAACTTATTAAAGTATAAACTGTCACTTGTCTATTGCCTTTGCTATACACGCAAGTATTTTCTTTGTTCTAAAGCTAAATAAATGCCATGATGTTTACGCAGTGGGACTCTTCTCCTTTGGGATGGAGGGTCCCCAGATCCCAGTTTTTTCTTTCTCATCTGTCTCATTTTTTTCTGATCTGTGGTACCATTTCCATGGACCCAGTTCCTGAATGTCAACATTGGTACCCAACATTGGGCACTGAAAATGCAATTTTTTCTTTCAGTTAGTGCACAATGGACCAAGGTACTCCTGAGAGTAGTTTTAAAGAAAAAGAAACAGGAAAGGTAAGTTACATCCTTGGATTCCTCAAGGTTCTGGGGAATCAGCAGTCAAACTTTGAAGAATACTCTAAAGTGTTAAAAAGTTTATTAAAAAGCACTGGTGTGAGAGGCCAAGATGGCGTTAGTGTAGGAGGGCGCACACTGCAAGCTCCCAGAGCAAGGCGGATTGGGGACGGGGTCCTGCCCGGGGGTCTGTGCTGTGCACGCGTGGAGTGAGAGGCTTGGGACATCTATCTTCGCGGATCGGCGGTGTGGACTGAACGGTGGAGATTCGTGAGTTTTGAGGCTGCTGGTGGAGGTTGGTACAGGCGGCTGAGCCCCGTGGTTGGGGAAAAAATAAATAAAACGGCCATTTTGAGCCATGGGCGGGGCGAAAAAGTTTTATTTTCTGGGGATCTGGCTGCCTGGCGCTCCTTGGACCTTGTGTGAACAGAGTAAACAAGCTAATCAGCACCCAGTGAACCGGAGGGGGGATTTTGGTCGGGCAACGCAGCTGATTTCCCTAGCCACCCAGGGATAAGACCCGGGCCGCTGCGGAGCCAGGAGGAAGGGACACTTCCCAAAAAAGGGAGGGTTCAGTTGGAAGACAGGGAAGGCTATTTTATATTTTTAGACATTGATCTGGCTGCCTGCACCGACCCATAGCTTTGGGGAGCAGATAAGCCGACCTGAAGCAGTATTAGGCTGAGAGCAGACACGAATCTGCACTCAAACTGATTTACTGAGTAGCCCGGTGATGCTGGAGCTCAGCGCCAGAAGGGGCGGAATCCGCCATCTTTAGCACTCCTCACTGACTAACATCAGAGCTTCAGATAACCTGGGGAGTCCGGAAAGTGGGACATGCTTGATTAATTTCCACGGGCCCAGCTAGGGTCCCTTCCGTAAGGGGGTTGGTCTAGAGGAGGAATTATTTTGGGTCCTGCATTTGGCTAAAAAAAAAAAAAAAGTGAGGTCACCTCAACAAATTAAAAATAAATTCTTTTTAATTTAGTTTGATAGCTAAAAGCTGCTTCAGGACCTGCATATAGAACCCTGTGAGGAAATTCATTGATAAACACAAGTAGGCAGGAAGGATCCACGTGGACCCTAGGGGAATCATTGACCACCCTTAGCTCTGTTTGACTGCTTGCCTGTGTGGATCTTTGGTTTCTCTCTGTTACTTTCTGGTCTATTGCTATTATTCCTGTTTTCCTACCCCCTCGCATTTTCCTTAATTTTTAAATTTTTTTAAATAGGTGCTGCCAGCTGGTCGCTTCTTTGCTGGGCTTCTTATTCAGTAATTTCCCACTCGCTGTATATATTGATTCTGTATTACAAACTATTGCTTATCCTTCCTGCATCTTTCTGCCTTCTGTTATCTGTTGTGGCTCTTAGAGACAACATTTTTTCATAGGCCCACAAATTAAGGGTGTCAATTTCTATCCCAACGATTTTGTTTTCTTCTTCTTCATTTTTCTTTTTTTTTTATTAGTATTAACTTTTTCCTTTCAGACCTTTCTCTACTATTTCTCTCCCTCCTTATAATTCTAGCCTTCTAAATCACTATATATATATATATTCCTCCATTTGTTTTCCCAGTCCATTGTAGGAACTCCATATATTTTCCTAGTAATCTACACTGCCTACTCAAGTTAAATATTCATCTCATTAAGTCTCATTTTGCCCCACTTCTAACTTTTATCAATATTTCTATTATCCTTCTGCCTTCCTTACATCTTTTGATTCCTCTGGCCCTAACCTTTTGCATTCAAGGGAACATAGAAAGAAGCAAGGAAATAAAATAGAAAGAAAAACTGCCAAAGAGAAAACTTAACTCACACGCATAACCAACAGCTAAATAAAATTCTAGAGCATAGAGAAAAGCTAATCAACTGAACAAACCCATCAAGATAATATGATGACTAGAGGGCAACAGAAAAATACAAATGACTCTGAGAAACTGGAAAACATGGACCAGTCCAGTGCACAAAATAAAAACCAGGAAGCAATGCAGTGCATCAAACAACTAGTCAAAGCTATCCAAACAAATATCATGGACCAACTTAAAGAACTGAAGGAAGAGGTTAAGGATATAAAGAAGACACTGGGAGAACATACTGAAGAAATAGCT